>JABWTJ010000384.1:600000-815669 GCA_016801875.1 Solanum sitiens | reverse complement strand
GAGGAGAGAGGCGAGAGAGAGGGGGAAAATTGTGGGAGAAAAGTGAATTGTATATGTATATTGGTTAGATAATTGTATATTATACATATATTTGTATATATGGCAAGAGAGATTGGGAGAGGGAGGAGAGAGGCGAGCGAGACTGGGAGAGAGAGGAGAGAGGCGAGCGAGATCGAGAGAGGCAAGAGAGAGAGGGCAGAGAGTGGGAGAGAGGTGAATTGTATATGTATATAATTGTATATAACTATATATAACTGTATATTATACATATATATTTGTATAAATGACAAGCGAGATTGGGAGAGGGAGGAGAGAGGCGAGCGAGATTGAGAGAGGGAGGAGAGAGGCGAGCGAGAGAGGGCAGAGAGTGGGAGAGAGGTGAATTGTATATGTATATAGGTTAAAAAATTATATATTATACATATGTATTTGTATATCTTGGTGAATTATACATATACAAACATGACTAATTATACAAACTCGAAGTCAACCCACATAATTAATGTATAATATTAGTCGCGAGTGGTAATTATAGCAAACTATAGCTATGATGAGTAATTAAATAGTATAAATTTGCTTAGCCGGGTAATTTTCCCTTAAAAAAAACCATCTTAAAAATATTTTAAATTTAGTGAGTAGTCTTTTAAATTAGTTTAAATCATGGTTATATTTTTCAATCACTAAGTTTACGATTAAATAATTATTTTATTTTTTTGTTAAGATTAAGAAGCTCGTTAATTAATTAATATTAATTTGTCTTAGTTAAGGTTTAGCCAAATTATTAATGTAACACAATTTGACTATTTCTTAAATTTGATTCATTTTAGACTTTCAACTTAACTCAACTTTGAGAAAAATTGGGCCAAAATCCAATTCAATTGTCAGTAGCCCATTTCATATTTCCAGCCGACCAAACTTAAATTACCCCCTCCAGCCCATTCAATTTTTTAAATAGGCCCAATTCAATTTCTTCAGCCAAGAAATCTTTTTTTTAAAACTTTCAGCTAAGCCCAATGCAATTCCAGCCCATTCCTCCAAATTACTGCAGCCCAATTCATTTCCCCATCCGGATTTTGGGGGATTTAGTTTGAATTTTGGGGGGATTTAGTTTGAATTTGGGGAATGGAGGGATTCTCATTTTTGCCCCCACGTTCCTATCCGTTTTTTTCTCTCCAAAAGGATAACTTTAATCTTCCCCTATATACACATACATCCTATCTTTCACTAAAAAGGAGAGGAAAAAGAAAGAAGAGAGGTCGGCTTTAGATAAGAAAACATTAAAAATATTGAGAGAATATTGTTAAGTAGAGATTTTCTTAAGAACAGATTTTTTAGAGGTGGAAATTTTGGAGATAATATATATATATATATATATATATATATATATATATATATATATATATATACCTACTTATACTCATAGAATTTAATCAAGCAATTTCTCAATGTTCGTTAGAAACTAGAGTTCTATTTCGGGATCCTTTGTTACGGTTTATGTTTGCATATTGTGTGGATCAGTTCTTCGCATACCTCTGCTCGTACTATCCCGGAATCGCTGCACTCAAAAAGGTAAATATCACTCCTTCTTGCATCATTTCTTTCTCAAGATGTAGATCTTTATTTATTTATTTTTTATTTATTTTTTGAGTTATATATTCGAGCTTAACTCGGATCTCTTCAAATATTTTTGTGTACTCATAATTATGTTGTGTTTAAGATGTGCCTTATTTCATCACTTCATGGCTAATTCATTTCTATTTTATTGCATGTGAAACTCTCCTCGAGTCCTCACGGACTTTAATCCATCTCGTTGCGGTTTCTCATCGAGCCATAAAGGCTCAAAACATCCTTCTCGAGTCGTAGATCCACCTCAAACTGGCGTACAGGTCGAAACACAGAAAATGAGTTGCTGGAAATTAATTTACAGGTGTTGAAGATGATGTATACCTGCTGTATACATATTGTATACACTAATATACAGGCCAAAAGACGTATAGGAGGCCACATTCGAAATATGGGTTGATAGCAGTCCAGATATACCACTGAAATGGAACCTGTAACTTTCAAAAGTTGAAAAAACAGGCTGATATACAACCTGTATACACGGGTATACAGAGGCGTGATACTAAAAGAATAGATGTAAAAAATGCAAATAACAGGTTAAAAATGGTACAGGTACAAATACGCAGAAAGAATATGGGAAATACAGGGTGAATAGCGAGAAATGTGTATTCAAACAAATGCAGGGCTCAAAAAGTTCAAAGTGGATCGAATATACATTGTATACAACAGTATACATCATTTGTATACCTTGACTCTTTTTTTCAGGAAATGGGCTAGGACCCTTTTCAGCAAAAGTTTTTAATAGGCCCAAAGGCCAATTTGTTTTGCAGGATTTGAATTGTTGAAAAGGGCCCAAACTCAATTAATTAATATAGGACAGGTGGGCCGAAGCCCAAATTTGAATGAATTTGGGCAATCAAGCCCAAGTTCAAATTTTTTTTCTCCTCTTTATTTATTATTTGTTTGAATTAACTAATTTTTGGTAGAAATTTAATAATTTCCTAAAGGGCAGCCATTTTCACTATTTTAAAATTTACTATTTTATTTACTTATTTTTATTTACTTTTATCACCACTTAGTTTTCCTTAAGTTAATTTCTTTAAATGTCTTCCTTTAGAAATAATAAGGAATAAAAATGGAATGAATATATCAAAATGAATTCTTTACTAAGTTAAAATTTTAAGATATTTTTTAGGTCATTTTAGTCAAATCGCCGGTCAACCGCGAGTTAGCGGGCATTTCGAGGGCCTAACACCTTCTCGGAATGTACATTGAACTTCGAACCCTTTTCAATTGATTTTTATCTGTTTTTAAATCTTTTGAAAAATAAATTGTAAGTTTTCTTGATTTTACTAAAAAATCAAGTGGCGACTCTGTCAATTTGAAAAGTTGATTTTTCTTAAATCATAAGATTAATTGATTTTTCGAGTCATAGTCATTTTTACTTTATACCTATATATTATATACGTTATTTTTTTGATAAAACAGAAATGGCGACTCTGCTGGGAATTAATTAAGTTCTAACCAAAATGATTTGACTATTTGAACTAATTGTATTATTAAATTGCTTACATGTGATTAATTTGTTTAAATTATAAACTGGCATTGCATATCATGACATATTTCTGATATATATTGTATAGTATACTAAAGGACGGTTTGCGGAACCGCAGCCGGACTTTTTTATGCTCACCCTTTTTCGGAATTAGCGACAATTTATTGGTTCGTCATGCGTCCAATGGCTGTCGTGAGTTCCAGCCCAAATTGTCTGTTTGGGTTCCCGATCTTTTGAAAAGCCACTCTTAGTAAACTAGCGTAGAGCCGAGCCAGAATCCCGAATTTAAGAGCATTTGAACTAAGATGACCCAACGCCCAAGGCGTGTTGGGCCCATTAGAAGCCCACCTTGTGTCTATTTGGCTCAAATTGCCAAAAAAGACAATCATGCTTATGTGTTAATTGAAGGATGTATATGTATTTTAAAAACAATTTATTGTCTACGGGATGGGGGGGTTGACTAATCTCTGTTCGCTATTTTTTGGTAGGATGAAGTCGACACACAAACCTTTGAAAGCAAGAATGGTTACTATTCCCGACCCTTTCCTCAAAGTATGGTGGAGGTTCATGAACAACGATGATAAAATGATTGTTCAGAAACACATAGGTTATCTCCCGTCGCTGTTAGAGATGAATGCGTGGCCTGGCTTAATTGGAACGATGGTGAAATTCTGGGATAGCGACAACATGGTTTTTCGGTTCGGGGAAGTAGAGTTGACGCCGACTATAGAAGAAATCCTTATCAGCTATGAAAGTGTCGCCATGTGCAACAAAAGGAAACGACACCCAGATACAGATCTCCTAAATCCCATAATATGGGATTTCGCCAAAATTAAAGAGAAATTGTCATTGGTTAAAGCCGAGTGGATGGACAAGCTCCCTGGCCCAAATATACCATTCAGAAAATTATATTATCGATTTGGGCGTGCAAGGGCTTATGAGAAACATAAAGATGAGTTCGTCTCAAAAGAAAAATGGAAAGAAACGCGTCCCCTCGCATTTGCGATATGTTTGCTCGGAACGATGGTTTTCCCTCAAGGGACAAAATACACTATTCATCCTAGTGTATTTATGGTCACTCATGCCATTTTCTATGGAGTGGATTACAAAACATCAACAAAATACTACACTTTAGCGCCTATGATTCTGGCCGACATCTACAGGGCTTTAGACAAGTGTCAGAACGGAGAACGCTTCTTTCAAGGGTGTAATCTGATACTACAGTGGTGGATGATGCGACATTTAATCAAGACTCATAACCCAAAAGAACCAGATCCCCTAAGACGATCCGACGAGCTACATGGTCATGATTGGTGGTTGTGTCACAATCGTTGCAATAAGACTGGAGGAGAGAGTTTTTGGTATCCGAGGCTTCGAGGGCTAAGAGAAGAAGACGTACAATGGTCAATAGATAGTTTGGTGGTAACTAAGAATATGGTGGTTCGTACTGAAAAGGTCCCTTATTTGGTATTTGCTGGGTTAAGAGGAACTAGACCATATGCTCCCGGTCGAGTTTTGAGATAACTAGGAGGGAAACAAGAGTTGCCCCAAATCGCAGATATGAGGAAATTCGTAACTGACCACGAAAATGGGCGAGTTGCATTTGCTGAAGACATGCATAGGATGTGGAGATCTCGAAGAGTGTTGGGTGAGCCTGTACGAGATAGGTTTCGTCCAGAATGTTCGGGGGAGTATAAAGAATGGTTAAAAAAGAGTCTCGCTGGAACTATTAAGCCTGGTCTAAACGTTCCTCATTTTATTGCCGATGTTGGAGCCAAACATAAAGTCCGACTTCACCGCCTTCAAGAGAAGTTTGATAGGAGTGAATTAGAGCATCAGCGTCGTCACTCAGAAGACGCCAAAGTCATAGCTCGATTGAAACAAGAACTACGAAGAGCCAGATAGTGCATGATAGAGTTAGATGATAGCATGGAACAACAGATTCAGTCGATAGAGGGGTTCAGACATCAAGAAGGAGCTCGATTGGCGAGAGATCATCTCTGGGCGAACAGATATGCCATGTGGGAAGAGGTCAACATCGCCAAGAGGGCTAGACTTGGCGAAGGATCAGAGGAGGCCTGAATTTTACCATGCCCTGCGTGGGACTGTTTTATTTGTACTTTGTTTTGTAATTTATTTTCAGGACTATTCCTTTGTTTTATGTTTATCAGGCACTTTGGATGTTATTAATGAAGTATTTAGGGATAATAAATCGAGTTTAAAAAGCATACACATCTTTCAAATCGGTAGGCCTACCCTTGGCATAAAAGGGTCACAAGCATGTTAAGACGCGATATTTGTCTGTATACTTGTCTGTTTATCTGCTCTCTGTGTGATATTATGCATATTGTACTCTGAATCTGCACTGACAAATTTGCCTTTGAGTTGTTTCACTTCTCAGGTACTTTTTAAATGATCTGTGTCGATCAAAGCTGGCAGATCATCCTTACTTCACCAGATCGAAAGGTCCTACAGATTTCTTCCCTAGACAAAATCAGACAAAGAAAAGATAGTTATGGGAGACAACAACGACGAAGTGAGTCTTACTGACGTTGTGGTGGCTCAGCCCACCGTAGCGGAACAGAACGAACTGATCATGCAGCTGATGCAACAGGTTGCCGAAATGAGAGTTGAAATGCAACAGAGACAGGATACGCCTCTACCTGGATTTGGTCCTAATATTGCTGATAGAAGACCTCCGATCTACTTCCCTTCATCAGACACGGATCCAACTCAGAACCAGCCTTCTACACCTGTGCATAATTCATCTGCGATAGATCTAACAACCTAAACCCCCCAATACGCTTCTGTATCTTACCAAACTCCATTGCCTCTTCCAAATAACCACCCTCAAACGCCACCCCATCCTCAGAATACTCAAACCGCTCCACCGCCACATAATCAAAACCAAAATCAAACTGCCTTCAGTCCCCAAACACCTCATTCCCATTTAAATCAGAACACCAATCCTCAGGCCTACCCACAGAATTACCAGACCGTCCAAAATGTTCCAAGTCCCTCTATAGCTCCACCCCTCCCAAAAAGAGCCACCTTCCAAGTTCCCATTCCTGCCGAGCACGAGGTGCACGGTTCTAAGTTGGATCACTATAAAGAGCAGGAAAGAGAATGGAAGGCAAAGGAAAATGCGAAGATCGATATAAAAGATGAAATCAAAAGGGCTATGAAAGAGCTACAGTGCATCCCAGACGTCGCTGGACTCAGTTACGAAGAGTTGTACATCCACCCAGACATGAACCTTCCCGAAGGATTCAAAATTCCAAAGTTTGACACCTTCGGAGGAGTAGGCAACCCCATGACTCATCTTAGAGCATATTGTGACCAACTCGTGGGAGTTGGCAGGGATGAGGCCTTGTTGATGCGGCTTTTCAGCCGAAGTCTATGTGGGGAGGCCCTCGAGTAGTTTACTTCACACGAAACCAGACAGTGGCCCAGTTGAAATGCGCTGGCCAAAGACTTCATTGATCGATTTGCATACAATGTCGAGATAGTTCCCGATCGGTATTCTCTAGAGAAGATGAAGCAGAAACCAACTGAAAGCTATAGGGAGTTTGCCTATAGATGGAGGAAGGAAGCGGCGAGAGTAAGGCCGCCCATGACCGAGAAAGAGATTGTGGAAGTGTTTGTGCGGGTGCAGGAGCCACAATACTACGACAGAATCATGTTGCTAGTCGGAGCTAAATTCGCCGAAATAGTCAAAGTTGGCGAGACTATCGAAGACGGTCTGAAGTCGGGAAAGATAGCCCGGGTATCCGCGTCACCTGGATCTTCAGGATTGATGAGGAAGAAAAGAGAGGAAGTTGCCGCCGTCTCGTATGGGGGAAGAAAAACCCCCAGAAACTCGTCACATTCCCAATATCGTTCCAGGCCTTCCCCAAAGTCTCACCAAGCTTACTACCCGCAATCCAATAATACTACCCCCACCTATCCAAATGCTCAAATTTTGTCGTACCAGAGTCTACCCCCAAATCTCCAAAATTTTTCTCCCATATACCCAAATTACCCTCAACCCTACCAGATTCCATCCCCTCATCAGAATATTGCTCCCAACTGTGCCAATATACAGTCGCGCCCCATTTATCAAGTCCAAGCTCCATTATATCAAAAAGCCCTCCCGAATTACCAAGCTCTATCGCCAAATTATCAAACAAACCCTTATCCTAGAAACCAAGCTCCTCGTCCGAATACCCAAAATTATCAGTAGGTGCCTCCCCCTCAGCAAAGCGGTTACGACCCTTCCCAACCCAGATTTGAAAAAAGGCCTTCAAGGAACTTTACTGCACTTGCTGAAAGCCGGACCAAACTATTTGAGAGACTAGCCGAGGCTGGATACATCCACCCTGTGGGGCCCAAGCCCGTGGATGTCAATTCAAAGTTCTACAAGCCAGATCAAAGATGTGCTTATCATTCCAACAGTGTTGGACATGACACGGAAGATTGTATCAACCTTAAGCACAAAATCCAGGATCTGATCGATCAAGAGGTAGTTTCTCTCCAACCAGCGGCGCCAAATGTCAATATAAACCCGTTGCCGAATCATGAAGGTGACAATGTCAATATGATTGAAACGGATGAAGACGAGTGTGGAACAAAGATGATTACTCCCATTGTGCATGAGGACTTGGAAAGGGCTGTCGCTTCTTTAAGCATCAAGGAAAAGAGAGAGTTTGTTATTCTGACACCTACAAAGGCTGTTGCCTTGGTGCCTTCGGAAACTCTCGTCAAGCCCAAATTTATCATTGAAACTGCTGTGGCCCAAGGCATGACCAGGTCTGGAAGGTACTACACTCCTGATGAGCTTGCTCTCGGAGGACAGAAGAAGGACCATGCTAAGAGGCCGATAAGCGAAGGAGAAGCAGAAGAGTTCTGGAGAAGGATGCAACCAAAGGACTATTCCATCGTCAAACATTTAGAGAAGACTCCGGCTCAGATCTCCGTATGGGCCCTACTGATGAGCTCTCAGTCCCACAGGCAGGCCTTAATGAAAGCTCTCGATGATACATATGTACCCTCAGGTACAAGTAGTGATAACGTGGCTGCCATGATTCATCAGGTTATTCGAGGGCACCAGATCAGCTTTTGTGACGATGAGCTGCCAGCTGAAGGAAGATCACACAACAAAGCGCTGCACATTACTGTGATATGCCGTGAAAAGGTTGTCAACCGTGTTTTAGTAGATGACGGATCTGGTTTGAATATCTGCCCATTGTTGACGTTGAGGCAACTAAGGTTTGACCTTGGGAAACTGGAGCAAAACCAGGTCAACGTGAAAGCTTTTGATGGGGTTCAAAGAGACATGTTGGGAGCAGTGAATTTGACCCTTCAAATGGGCCCCACAGAGTTCAGCGTGCAATTCCAAGTATTGGATATAGATACCAGTTACAACCTTCTTTTGGGAAGGCCGTTCATCCATATGGCGGGAGCCGTTCCCTCTACTCTCCATCAAATGATGAAGCTTGTGTGGAAGAATGAAGAGTTGGTTATTCACGGCGAGGGAAGTCACTCGGGCAGGCAGGTGTCGATCATTGATGAAATACCGCGAGGTACAGACTTTTACACGGTGGAGCTGGTGAATGCCACTGGTGAAGACTTGGACCCACAAACCCCCATGCCAGCCGTATACAAAATGATAGCCACTGTGATGCTGCAGAATGGTTTCGAGCCAGGTTTCGGATTGGGAAGAGATTTCCAAGGAATTATTGAGCCTGTTTCGGTCCTCGTTAAGGGATCCAGATATGGTTTGGGGTACACCCCCACAGATGACGACGTGAAGATGAAGAAGAAAAAAGATCAAGAGTTGGATAAGCCGATCCCGCATCTGTATCAATCCTTTCCGATCCAAGAGTCTGCCGAGCCTGAAGACTTTAGGGAAGGAATCTGTGACCTCTTCGAGGAGATCGATGCTGTTGTAGAGGAGGAGGCCAAGCTAGCTGGTATTCGTGATACTGAACCAGGGGAGGTACTGCAGAACTGGACTTCCACGCCGATCCTGATGTCCCAAACTCTTCGGTATAAAAGAGTTATTTTATGCACACTAAAATCGATGGTTGTCCGGAGGAGGCCGACACCCACCATTTCTGCATTTTTCTTAACTGTTCAATTTTTGAATTTCCGTTGTGATGTTTAAAAAGGCAACATGGCCCCCATGCCATGGCCAAAGTTTGCATTACTTTGAATGAAAGCCTCTTTATTTTTAACTTTATTTATTTAGTTGTTTGTTATACTTTACTTTCCTAATTTTATCTGTTTATGATTTCAGTAACATAAGTTACAGACCTGCCAATGTCATGTCATGTCATGAGCTAAATAAACAAAATGAGACAAATGACGACAATGTTGACGATTGTGAAGAAGAATGTGGGGAACCAGATTACGTCGCCGAAGAATTTCGACAGTTCGAGAATCAGCATAAACCAAATCTAGAGGAAACGGAAACAGTGAATTTGGGAGATTCGGAATGTGTTAAAGAGGTTAAGATCAGTACCCACCTAAATGAGGATCAGAAGGAGAGCCTGGTTTATTTGCTTGCCGAATATAGTGATGTGTTTGTTTGGGAAGTCGGTGATATGCAAGGGTTGAGTACTGATATCGTATCTCATAAGCTACCGATCAACCCAGGGTTCGAGCCGGTGAAGCAAAAAACTCGAAAATTCAAGCCTGAACTGAGTTTAAAGATTAAGGAAGAAATCACCAAGCAAATAGAGTCCCGATTGGTGGAAGTAACACAATATCCAACCTGGTTGGCCAACGTCGTTCCAGTCGCCAAGAAGGACGGGAAAATCAGGATTTGTGTTGACTATAGAGATCTCAACAAAGCTAGTCCGAAGGATAATTTTCCGTTGCCAAATATTCATATTTTGATTGACAACTGTGCCAAACATGAGATGCAGTCATTTGTGGACTGTTACGCAGGTTATCACAAAGTTTTGATGGATATAGAAGACGCGGAAAAAACAGCTTCCATTACACCTTGGGGTGTATATCACTACAGGGTGATGCCGTTCGGCCTCAAAAACGCCGGTGCCACCTACATGAGAGCCATGACGATTATTTTCCATGACATGATTCCTAAGGAGATTGAAGTGTACGTGGACGACGTCATAATCAAATCCCGTGAGAGTTCGGATCACTTGACGCACCTAAGGAAGTTCTTTGATCGTTTGCGTCGGTACAACTTGAAGTTAAATCCCGCCAAATGCGCTTTTGGAGTTCCAGCCGAGAAGTTGTTGGGATTTATAGTCAGCAGAAGAGGTATCGAGCTCGACCCTTCTAAGATTAAAGCAATTCAAGAGTTACCTCCGCCGAAAACGAGAAAAGAGGTGATGAGTTTCTTAGGGAGGTTAAACTATATCAGTCGGTTTATAGCACAATCAACAGTGGTGTGTGAGCCTATTTTCAAGCTACTGAAGAAAGACGCCCTGACTAAGTGGACCGAGGAGTGTCAAACTGCTTTCGATGCTATCAAGAATTACTTGTCCAACCCACCGGTATTGGTTCCTCCACGAGAAGGGAGTCCTTTGTTGCTATACTTGTCTATTTCAGATAGCGCATTCGGATGCGTACTTGGTCAACACAACGAGACAGGAAAGAAGGAAAAGGCTATCTACTATATAAGCAAGAAGTTTACTCCGTACGAGTCTCGCTATACTTTGTTGGAGAGAACGTGCTGTGCTTTGACGTGGCTTGCCCAGAAATTGAGACACTATTTGTCTTCGTATACTACATATCTCATTTCCAAAATGGATCCATTGAAGTATATTTTCCAGAAAGCGATGCCGACCGGAAAGTTGGCCAAATGGCAAATGCTGTTGAGTGAGTTTGATATCGTGTATGTGACTCAGAAGGCAATAAAGGCACAGGCTTTGGCTGATCATCTTGCAGAAAATCCCGTTGATGAGGAGTATGAACCACTCAAGACTTATTTTCACGATGAAGAAGTGTCATTTGTGGGCGAAGATATTTCTGAAGCATATCCAGGTTGGAGATTATTCTTTGACGGAGCGGCAAATTATCAAGGTAAAGGTATCGGAGCAGTCTTAGTGTCAGAATCTGGTCAACACTATCCCATGGCAGCTAAACTCTGATTTAATTGCACAAACAACATGGCCGAATACGAAGCTTGTATTCTTGGTTTGAAAATGGCCAACGACATGAATGTTTACGAGTTATTGGTCATTGGAGACTCAGATCTCTTGATTCATCAAGTTCAAGGAGAATGGGCTGTGAAGAACCCGAAGATTGTACCTTACGTACAGCATGTGCAGAAGTTGTGCAAAAGATTTCGTAAGATCAAGTTCAGACATACTCCCAGAATACAGAATGAATTAGCTGATGCTCTGGCCACCATCGCTTCAATGATTAAACATCCGGATACAAATTACATTGACTCTCTGGATATAGAGTTGAAAGAACATCCAGTCCATTGTTCCCATGTTGAAGCAGAACCAGACGGTTTGCCTTGGTATTTTGACATAAAGAGGTACTTAGAGTCTGGGACTTATCCCGAAAATGCTACATCTAATCAGAAGAAGTCGATACGCCGTATGGCACTCAATTTCTTTCTAAGTGGGGAAGTCCTTTATAGGAGGACTCCAGATTTGGGTCTTCTAAGATGTGTCGATGCCGCCGAAGCTGCAAGGCTTGTTGAACAGATACATGCTGGAGAGTGTGGTACACATATGAATGGGCTCACTTTGGCAAGAAAGATTCTACGAGCCGGGTATTTCTGGATGACTATGGAGAATGACTGTTGCAAATTCGTGCAAAAATGCCACAAATGTCAAGTGCACGGCGATTTGATCAGAGTACCACCTCACGAGCTTAATGCTATAAGCTCACCTTGGCCATTTGTAGCTTGGGGAATGGATGTCATCGGTTCTATAGAGCCAGCCGCTTCTAATGGACACAGATTCATCTTGGTTGCCATTGATTATTTCACCAAGTGGGTGGAAGCATCTTCTTACAAGTCGGTAACCAAGAAAGTGGGGGCTGATTTTGTTCGCAACAATCTGATATGTAGATTTGGAGTGCCAGAATCCATCATTACTGATAACGGCGCAAATCTCAACAGTCACTTGATGAAAGAGATATGTGAGCAATTTAAGTTCACTCATCGTAATTTAACTGCTTATCGCCCACAAATGAATGGAGCTGTAGAGGCCGCCAATAAGAATATCAAAACGATTTTGAGGAAAATGATTGACAAACATCGAGGTTGGTATGAAATGTTGCCATATGCTTTACTGGGTTATCGAACGACGGTCAGAACATCGACTGGTGCTACTTCGTACTTACTAGTATATGGAACAGAGGCGGTCATACCTGCTGAAGTTGAGATACCGTCATTGAGAATCATCCAAGAAGCTGATTTAAGCAGCGCTGAATGGGTTAGCAAACGGATTGACCAACTAACTTTGATTGATGAGAAAATAATGGTTGCAGTCTGCCATGGCCAGTTGTATAGACAGAGAATGACCCGTGCCTTTCACAAGAGAGTAAGAACCAGAAATTTTGAGGTTGGTCATTTGGTTCTTAAGCGTATTTTTCCTCATCAAAACAAGTACAAAGGAAAGTTCGCACCGAACTGGCAAGGGCCTTACATGGTTCGCAAAGTATTATCTGGAGGTGCTTTGGTACTGTCAGAGATGGATGGCAGTGTATGGCCTAAACCCATCAACTCAGATGCTGTCAAAAGATACTACGTGTGAAGCTTCATTTTGCATTTCTGTTATTTACTTGTAATCATTCTGTTTGCTTGTATTTGTTTCGCTTGAATTCTTATCCCTCTTGTAATGAACTACGTCTGACCTGAATTCTCAAAAATGAGATACGTAGGCGGCCTATGTCAGCCTTGGTCGATTTCTTTGTAAATTTCTTTATTAACCTTTGAGGGGGAACTACGTTTGACCTGATTCCTGCCTCAACGGGATACGTAGGCGCCACAAGGGTTCGGTCATATCTCCCAAAAGATTTTTATTCCTCTTATAATAGAAACTGGGACAGAATTTTTGAGAGGGACTCAAAAAATTCTCGAAAATAAGATGTTTCCTCAACAAGTCAAGACTAAAGATATTTCGAGACTTGCAACTGGGACAGAATTTTTGAGAGGGTCTCAAAAATTCTGCAATTTACTCAGCGATAGTCGAAGATAAGCCAAGACAATTAACTGGGACAGAAATTTTGAAGATGGCCTCAAAATTTCAAACATGGATTTATCGACAAGTCCAGAGTGACTTTGAATACTCCCCAGCGAATAATCAGATATACTTCCAGTCAACAGACTCAAATAAGTTCACTAAGTCGGACGTGACATGACACTTGGCAGTGATCTTTTTCAAAATTACTTTTCAAAAATTTATTTTCTTAAAGTTTTTCCTTTTATGTTTCATTTGTTTTGGCATAAAATATTTTGTCTTATCTATCAAGAGTTGGGAGATCAGGAAGATCTACCGGAGATAGTAGGACAAGGAGCAGACAACTGAAGAATCGACACAGATCAGTCCTTTTAAAACTAACGATTTTTCTGTGGATGCAGGTTTATAGCTTTGCTTTGATACCAGCAGATTTCTTCCGATGGATGAATATGGGAAAGTCAAAGGAAGAGAAAACTCTCCCAAAATCAACAGTTTTCCTAAATAAAGAAATCATGTTATATCGCTTATGGCGGAAACTTGGGAATATGATTTGTTTATTTCAGTCAATTCCCAACAACGTGAAGTTTGCAAGGAATGTCCAGCTGGATTCGAAGGTGAATCAAACGAAATCTCAAGGAAGAGTTTATGATTTCCGTAAAGGACGTCAGTTGCATCATAATGTCAGATATGATATTATACACTACCCGGAGGGGTCATTTATTTTATTGTCGATCAAGACAATACACTACCCGGAGGGGTCATTTATTTTTGTCGATCAAGACAATACACTATCCGGAGGGGTCATTTATTTTGTTGCCCATCAAGACAATACACTACCCGGAGGGGTCATTTATTTTATTGTCGATCAAGACAATACACTACCCGGATGGGTCATTTATTTTATTGTCGATCAAGACAATACGCTACCCGGAGGGGTCATTTATTTTTGTCGATCAAGACAATACACTATCCGGAGGGGTCATTTATTTTGTTACCCATCAAGACAATACACTACCCGGAGGGGTCATTTATTTTATTGTCGATCAAGACAATACGCTACCCGGAGGGGTCATTTATTTTATTGTCGATCAAGACAATACACTACCCGGAGGGCTCATTTATTTTATTGTCGATCAAGACACTACACTACCCGGAGGGGTCATTTATTTTATTGTCGATCAGGATAATACACTATCTGAAAGAATTATTTTATCGTTATTTTCAATTGAGACTATCTAGAAAGCACCCAGAAGATCGCTATGTTGCTCGATGGAAGCACCATCTTCGTTTGGTACCAATGATGACACCGCGAGAAGATATTCGTACCTCGCTGAAATTTATACATCGCAAGAAGATTTCATACCTTGCGGTATTTATGCATCGCGGAAAGATATTTATACCCCGCAAGAAAGTCATACATCGCGAGAAGATTTCATACCTCGCAGAAATTTATGCATCGCAAGAAGATTTCATACCTTGCGGAATTTATGCATTGCGGAAAGATATTCATGCCCCGCAGGAGATCATGCATCGAGAGTCAATATTCATGCATCGCGGAAGATCATGCATCGAGAGTCAATATTCATGCATAGCGGAAAATCATGCATCGAGAGTCAATATTCATGCATAGCGGAAAATCATGCATCGAGAGTCAATATTCATGCATAGCGGAAGATTATACATCAAGAGCAAATATTCATGCATCGCGGAAAATCATGCATCGAGAGTCAATATTCATACATTGCGGAAGATCATGCATCGCGAGTTAATATTTATGCATCACAAGTTAATTGCGAGAAGATATTCATGCCTCGCAGAAAATTATACATCGTGAGAAGGTTTCATTCCTCACTGAAATTTATGCATCGCAAGAAGATTTCATACCTTGCGGAATCTATGCATTGCGGGAAGATATTCATGCCCCGCAGAAGATCATGCATCGTCAGTCAATATTCATGCATCGCAGAAGATCATGCATCGCGAGTCAATATTTATGCATTGCGGAAAATCATGCATCGAGAGTTAATATTTATGCATCACAAGTTAATCGCGAGAAGATATTCATGCCTCGCAGAAATTATACATCGCGAGAAGATTTCATACCTCGCTGAAATTTATGTATCGCAAGAAGATTTCATACCTTGCGAAATTTATGCATTGCGGGAAGATATTCATGCCCCGCAGAAGATCATGCATCTCGAGTCAATATTCATGCATCGCGGAAGATCATGCATCGCAAGTTAACATTCATACATCGCGAGAAGATATTCATGCCTCGCAGAAATTTATGCATCGCGGGAAGATATCCATGCCCCGCAAGGAATCATGCACTGCCAGAAAGGGAATCGTGCATCTGAAGAAAATATTCACCCATCGGCATCAACTGCATCATTTTATTTTTGATAAAAGTAAACATCAAGAAGAACATCAAAGACGACATCAAGATAAATATCAGCACTGCATCTATTTTTTATTTATTTCAACATCAAATGAAGAATACATTGAAGATTGTATTACATACATAAGACATAAGCTCTATTTGCTTTACGTCAAACCGATCGAGTTGACGTCAAATGTCAAGGAGAACAATTAAGTGTCGACATGGTAAAAGACACTGTCTCCCATTTTAATTGCATTTTTTATGCTGACGAGTTTTATCTCAGTCTTTGTCGAGATCATCCGAAAGGATGAATTCTCCAAAACTTACCACAGGTGCGGACGACATCAAAATGGATGCAGCACAACGTGGAACTTTTTCTTAGCAGCGAACTGGGACATAGTCCAAAGAGGTTATCAAACTCTTAGGACGCAAGTAGAGGAGCGACTTCCACCACAATCAAACCACACCCCTATCAGAAGGCATGTGGGTTTTCCTCTGATTTTTGTCAGTTTCGGTCTCGCATCCGGAAATTTTGGTCTACCGGAAGCAAGTTTCCAATCTGAGTGACAATGCGCCGAGAGCTTTGAAAATTATGTCCATGTGAGTTCTTAATTATGGGTGTGAAGTGCACCACATTCATGGCTAAGAGGTTACAAGCCTCCTTTTCATACTCGTTTAATTTTGTCACTTGTCCAGAACCAAAGGTTATCTAACATAATTGATTCCCTTTTCAATCGATTGAGTCGAACTACAAACAGCCTGATTCCTATGGTCTAAGGATATGTAGGCGGGCTCAATGTTGAAAACTCGGCTGTATTCTAACATTCCCTCTTAAATCTTATTCTCAAGCATCCCGATTCCTTCATAACTCGGTATCGAGATGACTTTTGATTTCTTTCAAGATCGTGCGTTAAATCTAGTGTATCGAACTACATGTGGCCTGAATTCTCATATAGCCTTAGATATGTAGGAAACCCATTTTCAGGGCTCGGTCATGATTCCTAAAGTACGTACAAAATTCCTTGCCTAAAAGATGGATATGTGGTCGATCAAAATTGGCTTGGTCAATTTCATTTTCCTCAAATTTCTTGCATCAATCCAAGTAAAATGAGGGACAGTTGTTGACACCCAATTTTGACCCTCCCCGGTATGAATTAATTCATGAGCTTCTTAAATTCTCAAACAATTTAAAATAATTAGTTTTATAAATTTAGGAAAAAATATAAAGTTTGCATTATTAGGAATAATTTTTGCCGTTTCTTAAAGTTTTTAGATAATATATATATTTACATAATTATGTATATAATTAGTATATTTTATGATTATTAAAAAAAAACCATCTTAAAAATATTTTAAATTTAGTGAGTAGTCTTTTAAATTAGTTTAAATCATGGTTATATTTTTGAATCACTAAGTTTACGATTAAATAATTATTTTATTTTTTTGTTAAGATTAAGAAGCTCGTTAATTAATTAATATTAATTTGTCTTAGTTAAAGTTTAGCCAAATTATTAATGTAACACAATTTGGCTATTTCTTAAATTTAATTCATTTTAGACTTTCAACTTAACTCAACTTTGAGAAAAATTGGGCCAAAATCCAATTCAATTGTCAGTAGCCCATTTCATATCTCCAGCCGACCAAACTTAAATTACCCTCTCCAGCCCATTCAATTTTTTAAATAGGCCCAATTCAATTTCTTCAGCCAAGAAATCTTTTTTTTTTTAAACTTTCAGCTAAGCCCAATGCAATTCTAGCCCATTCCTCCAAATTACTACAGCCCAATTCATTTCCCCATCCGGATTTTGGGGGATTTAGTTTGAATTTTGGGGGGATTTAGTTTGAATTTTGGGGGGATTTAGTTTGAATTTTGGGGGATTTAGTTTGAATTTGGGGAATGGAGGGATTCTCATTTTTGCCCCCACGTTCCTATCCGTTTTTTTGTCTCCAAAAGGGTAACTTTAATCTTCCCCTATATACATATACATCCTATCTTTCACTAAAAAGGAGAGGAAAAAGAAAGAAGAGAGGTCGGCTTTAGATAAGAAAACATTAAAAATATTGAGAGAATATTGTTAAGTAGAGATTTTCTTAAGAACAGATTTTTTAGAGGTGGAAATTTTGGAGATAATATATATATATATATATATATATACCTACTTATACTCATAGAATTTAATCAAGCAATTTCTCAATGTTCGTTAGAAACTAGAGTTCTATTTCGGGATCCTTCGTTAAGGCTTATGTTTGCATATTGTGTGGATCAGTTCTTCGCATACCTCTGCTCGTACTATCCCGGAATCGCTGCACTCAAAAAGGTAAATATCACTCCTTCTTGCATCATTTCTTTCTCAAGTTGTAGATCTTTATTTATTTATTTTTTATTTATTTTTTGAGTTATATATTCGAGCTTAACTCGGATCTCTTCAAATATTTTTGTGTACTCATAATTATGTTGTGTTTAAGATGTGCCTTATTTCATCACTTCATGGCTAATTCATTTCTATTTTATTGAATGTGAAACTCTCCTCGAGTTCTCACGGACTTCAATCCATCTCGTTGCGGTTTCTCATCGAGCCATAAAGGCTCAAAACATCCTTCTCGAGTCATAGATCCACCTCAAACTGGCGTACAGGTCGAAACACAGAAAATGAGTTGCTGGAAATTAATTTACAGGTGTTGAAGATGATGTATACCTGCTGTATACATGTTGTATACACTAATATACAGGCCAAAAGACGTATAGGAGGCCACATTCGAAATCTGGGTTGATAGCAGTCCAGATATACCACTGAAATAGAACCTGTAACTTTCAAAAGTTGAAAAAACAGGCTGATATACAACCTGTATATACGGGTATACAGAGGCGTGATACTAAAAAAATAGATGTAAAAAATGCGAATAACAGGTTAAAAATGGTACAGGTACAAATACGCAGAAAGAATATGGGAAATACAGGGTGAATAGCGAGAAATGTGTATTCAAACAAATGCAGGGCTCAAAAAGTTCAAAGCGGATCGAATATACATTGTATACAACAGTATACATCATTTGTATACTCTGACTCTTTTTTTCCAGGAAATGGGCTAGGACCCTTTTCAGCAAAAGTTTCTAATAGGCCCAAAGACCAATTTGTTTTGCAGGATTTGAATTGTTGAAAAGGGCCCAAACTCAAATAATTAATATAGGACAGGTGGGCCGAAGCCCAAATTTGAATGAATTTGGGCAATCAAGCCCAAGTTCAAATTTTTTTTCTCCTCTTTATTTATTATTTGTTTGAATTAACTAATTTTTGGTAGAAATTTAATAATCTCCTAAAGGGCAGCCATTTTCACTATTTTAAAATTTATTATTTTATTTACTTATTTTTATTTACTTTTATCACCACTTAGTTTTCGTTAAGTTAATTTCCTTTAAATGTCTTCCTTTAGAAATAATAAGGAATAAAAATGGAATGAATATATCAAAATGAATTCTTTACTAAGTTAAAATTTTAAGATATTTTTTAGGTCATTTAGTCAAATCGCCGGTCAACCGCGAGTTAGCGGGCATTTCGAGGGCCTAACACCTTCTCGGAATATACATTGAACTTCGAACCCTTTTCAATTGATTTTTATCTGTTTTTAAATCTTTTGAAAAATAAATTATAAGTTTTCTTGATTTTACTAAAAAATCAAGTGGCGACTCTGTCAATTTGAAAAGTTAATTTTTCTTAAATCATAAGATTAATTGATTTTTCGAGTCATAGTCATTTTTACTTTATACCTATATATTATATACGTTATTTTTTTGATAAAACAGCTATGTTAAGCACATTAATCACTAGTTCAGTTGATTGACTATCTGCGTGTAATCTCCGTTCCCATTACCACTTTCCTACTCAACGTAATATAAATTTTTAAAAAGAATGTTAATCACAGCCTACAGGACAAGGGATTAGTAGTTTTCTTATGAAGATTTTATGCACAGTACCAGTAGTAATGCTAATGGCCAAACATTATTTATCTGGAAATACGTTGTTTCTACTACAATGCACCAGGTGATCCACTGGCCAGAATACAAGATCTGCACATATGGGCCATGACAAATGGATGGCGCAAAGGATATTTAAACTACTACAACGACAACGACATAAATTGGACTTAATTCATTGAGAACATATCTCTTAGAATAGCTAATTCAACTGAAAGCACCTAAGAAGGGCTTATTTCAATCCACACAGGAACGCCAGAATTGGCAATAGTTTTAATAAAAATGAGATATATCCTCTCCAAAATGTCACTCTGATACAATTCCATCTTAATGAAGCTCTCTGTCCAGAGCCTTCCCTAATTGAGATCAGGTTTAGCTCACAAGAACAAACAGTGGCTTATCTCCTAAGCGCTCACGGCCCTGAATTAAAAACGTAAACAGAAAATATGAATTAGGGAAAAATAAACTAGTATAACATATTGGAACAGGAATAACATAAGAAGGGGCAGAAAACTATATCGATCACCTCTTATTAGACAGAAAAGAAAATAATTTGGGATAGAAGATTAAGTTTGTAATCAAAGTCAAAGATAGATAGACGATATGCACTCAGAAGCCCAATAGACTGTTAACATTATCGTGCTCAGAAAACCCAGCAATGGGATGTGAAAATCGAGAAATATTAGCTGATTATATATATCAACAATAGAAATGCTGGCATACCTTCAATTCTGGCAATTCAATGACGCATGCGCACTCAACTACCTCAACTCCAACACGCTCTGTGAAGAAAAAGCAAGATAAACAAATTTAAGAAATTGAAACTCCAATGTTACAACTCACACAAGTTCTCTGCACGAAGCTCCAAAAGATCGTGTTGTGTTTTCAAATAGTTGGAAGCAAAAGACGTGGTCAAACATCTAATAAATAAAAGGTTTATCTCTCGTGGTTATCTAACTGATAGCTTATGATTTTACTTAGGAATGGCAATGGGACGGGGCGGGGTGGGTTGGGTTTAAGGCTATGTGGGGCAGGGCAGGGCGGGGCGGGTTGAAGTGGGTTTTTTTAATTAATGCGGGCGGGGCCGGGCGGGTATATGTGATTTTATGTGGGTTCAAATTTAATATTTACTTTTTCCATGTTATAAGAGTGATAGAGCATTATTTATTAAGATAATTTCTATAAATCTACATTACTGATAATACAATTTCTTACATGTTTTCCAATTGACCTCTAAAAAATAAACTTTTAAGTCACTATCCTATTAAATTAATACAACTTAATGAAAAAAATAATTTATTTTTATGAATTTTATTTTAGTATCAAACTAGACAAAAAAAATATTAAAAAAGTTATGCGGGGCGGGTTTAAAATGAAAAAAATTGTTATGCGGGCGGAAAAAAAAATTACGGGTTAAGCTCAACCCACCCCACCCCCATCCCGCCCCGCCCCATTGCCATCCCTAATTTTACTCATCTTGTGTCTTAAGATCAGGAAAGACAGGTTAAGTAGAACATAAAGAACTGGATAACAGTGAATGGGCTTTTCAACCAACGAGGATTATCTTTCAGAAGATCAGAACTGAATAAAGGTAAAGTACCAAGAAGCCTAATCGCAGCACTTAGAGTCCCTCCAGTCGCAATTAGATCATCAACCACGAGGGCACGTTCACCAGCTTGCACAGCACCTACATGCATCTCAATCTTGTCTGTTCCATACTCCAAAGAATACTCTTCTGAAATAACCTCCCCTGAGAAAATGGGAAAAGCAGCAGAGTGAAACCTTGTGCTTGCCATGCCAAAAGAACTAACATTCATGGATTGTCTCATTGAGTTTTGTCATGAATCATGGAGGTGAGGCAATAACCAACAGAAATGATCAGTTTTCACTTTTGACCTTCATAGTACATACAAGCAAGCACATAGTCATAAAAGACCCAATGATTTTATTCACTGAACAGGAAATGGATCTAATCAATTTGTCTAGTCAAGAGTCTCAGCCTGATTTTAAAATTTTGATATTGACAGTGTATTCACCATTATTAAGTTGCATCCCAGTTCAAAACTTATCTTGTGCTCTTATTGTTCCTCACTAGTACAACTAACATTACAAAGTTAAACACATGAAGATGATGATAGAACTACCTTAAACTGAATGTTGGACTGGACAGGAAAAGCAAGATGTAAACTAAGAATGAGTTTATACACATGCACAAAATGCACCTAGTCTTTTATTTTGAACTGGATACTACTCATTTCTTTTCATATTTATCTAAGCCTTGAAGTTTTCAAATTTTCCATGGAATTCAGCTACATTGCATGAGACCCTGTTTTAAGCTGCTTGAATGTTCTCAGTTTCTTCCTCCACCGCCCCCCTCCCCCATGCTCGAGCAAAAATCAAACACAACAGCAAACAAACCACACATGCAAGAAAAATACAACTCCCACTGAGATGACAAGGCAGAAAAATAGTGATAAAGCTTACCCGGTAACTTCTTGGGTTTCCTCATGGGGACAAATTTTGCTCCAATAGCCAATGCAATGGGAGGACCAAAGATAAAACCTCTTGCTTCAATACCTGAAGTAGACCATTACCACATGCTCAAAGTTAATTTTCCAGAACAAATGTGGGGTTTATCACCTATGAGAGCAATATTTAGAGTCAAACATGCTAAAAAGGAGAATGAAATCAGGATATGGCTACACCCTAGCCTTGGTTACTAGGAACTCATGAATACACAATATAAGCCCTCTGAACTTCCAATGAGTCAGGGATCTAGAACTTGGCAGTGGTATCTCATTCAAAAGAAGAAGGCAACACTGAAGAGGGAAGATGAGTATTATTTTATTTCATATTTCTTGAACCTAACTATTGAAAAAAATAAAATGAGCTTTATATTTCCTTCTCACGTACCTTTTACCAGCAGTACATGGGAACTCAAATATTCTATAATCTCTCCACCGATGGAAGCATGGTCCACAATTGGAAATACATGTTATTTTGTTTTGTTTTCTTTTAACTTCTTGTGGGCATCTGAAGGAGAAGAGTAGTCTCTTCAAAAATGTGAGAAATTGTCATTAATAAACTCGCCCCCAAGGCGTAGCTCGAGTGGCAAAAGGTGGAGGATTTGTGACTTAGGTTGCAGGTTCAAGCCCCACACCATGCAAAGCGAAGCCCAGTATTTAAGTGGAGAAGGGTATCGGGTAGGCCCATCATCTTCTGAGTTTAGAAGGCTATGATTAGTCCATAGGTCAGCGGGTCCAATGTTGCTGTTAGAAATAAAATTTCCACACGTCTGCACATTTTAGATTAATGGCGCATGTCTCAGCTGACAGCTATGCATCACCAATCTCTATTCCAATTTCGCTGACAGCTATGCATCACCATTATTTGGTGCATGTTGTTTTGTATTTTAAACAGGTTAACATGTTCATCTATAAAATTCAAGAATAATCTGAACTTGACCACGTAAAAATGCTTAAGGTTCACCCCATATCCATCAAATTACATACATACTTTTCATTTTATACTTGCAACTGAAATCAAATATTGGAGAGCTGAAGAGTGGTTACTCTTGGTCAGTGTTACCAGCAGAGATACTGTCCCAAATCCCAAAAATTAACAAGCAAGAAAACCTCCAAAAAAGAGTTCTCCAGCCACATTATCTTGTATGATTATAAAAATCAAGCTATCATGCTTTTCTTAAGTACTTATATGAGGTGTTCAACTAAACACATGAATTCCAATTCTGTAACTCACAAAATTACGAATAATAGTGGTAAAACTACAAAAAGGATGAAGTGTTGGTCACAAGAAAATGAAGCTCTTCTTCTTATTCCGTTTATTAATATAAAGTTTACAAGTCTGAAGCTTGTAGTATCATGTTGAGTTATAGTTGCCCACATTGTCTAAGTGCTTACAAAAGGGATTATAGTTATCTAGGGCTATTCCATTGGGTTAGATTCTCAAAGTATCATAAATCTAACTATAGAAAGCAACATTTTGCTTTTCTAAAAGATCGTGCCTGAATTTTAAAACAAAGTTACAGCCTTTAGGGGTCATTTGGTAGGGTGCATTAGAAAAAATATAGCATGCATTAGCTTTGCTTACTACCAATACTGTGTTTAATACTCTCTTCCAACCAATGTATAACTAATACAAGCATTTATTAACACATCATATTCAGCACTATTCTTATACACTCTACCAAACGGCCGTGTTTTCCTTTTAAGCTACACATAAAATGCTGATGAATAGAGAACCTAGCAACCTAAAACATCAGATGGTGCAGTATTCATAGCGTAACACCTAGATCGTGAAATTTCAGCTTCTAAAGCTTGAAATTAACTATCCTTTAAACTAATAACTACAAAATGAAACAGTTCAGGCTTCAGCATTACAAATTCAGAAACAAAGTACTGACCTGCAACCACACTGATGTTTTTCTCCTTATATCTCTCAACGAACAAATCAATAGTGTCCTTAAACGCCTTAGGATCAAGTAGCAAAGTCGTTATATCCTGAAACATGATCCCTGCAAAAAAAAGAAAAAAAAAATCACCACACAGCAAAATACTCACTCCGTTAACACAAAAACAAAAAAAAACACAATTACTACTGCTACGGATACCAGAATCATTCGAAGAAGAGGAAGAAGAAGTACGTACCTGGTTTAGGAAAGTCGGGTATGACCCGAATAGCAGAAGCAATCCCAGCGACACGTTCATCTTTAATATCATGAGGCGCCATATCTTCTGAGCTTACTGGATCTCCGATCGGGATCGTTTTCAGCTCCGGTTCTTCACCTGCTCCGGCTCCGGCAACTCCTTTTGACACAGAGATAGGTGAAAAAAGCCGAGTATTTCTACTGGGAAGGGTGGTTAGGGTGGTGGTAGGTGATTTTATTTGGACCAAATTACCCCTATGATAATATCTGTTTGTAACTTTTTCTGGGACGAAATTGACCCTGGTGAATTTGAGAGCAATTTTTTGGGCTAGTGACTCCATTTTAGTGTAAGATTTTGCAAAAGAGTGTCTTTTTAAATTACGGTCTGGTTGGTGGAAACTGACAAAATAAAGGGTAATTTCGTCACTTTAGGATTGAATGGTGCATATTTTGAAGGGAAAAAAATGATGACATACTTACCGAAAAAGAGTTTAAATTCAATAA
Source organism: Solanum sitiens (assembly GCA_016801875.1). Lineage (NCBI taxonomy): Eukaryota > Viridiplantae > Streptophyta > Magnoliopsida > Solanales > Solanaceae > Solanum > Solanum sitiens. The sequence goes on along the minus strand of JABWTJ010000384.1, from coordinate 790,878 downwards.
ATAAAGAAAAAAATAAAATTTATATAATTAGATTATTCAGAAAATATTATGCATATAATGTTTTAATAATAAAAATGAATTGATAAAAATAATAGAGTATATATTATCGGAGTAATTTTGTCAAATTAAATTATATTTATAATATAAAAGATGTTATCAATATATGAACATATTAACTTAAAAATCTTTCAACATTAGAATCAAGCAAATTATTTCGTTTATATTAGTGACATCATTTTTTATGTTGTAACATATTGTTTTTTTTTCTTTTATCTTTATTTGAACTGTTAACTAAATAACAACTTTTTATGACGTGATATTTCAAATTTTTTAACTATCATAGATTTTTCACAAACTAAGAAAGCAAATTATTGATATTCAAGATTTGGATTGAAAGAATCAAAATCTAAGATTATGTTGATTTGTGTTTTCAATTGGTTATGAAGGAATAATTCCTTTTACAAAAAATGTCATGTGTCCATAAATATTTTCTATTATTTTTTTTCTGTTCAATTTATTGTATGCAGCATGTTTCACGACTTAAATTCAGATAATATTATCTAAGCAACTTCAATGCTAAAAGCAACTAAAATAAAAAAAGACAATGCTAATAGAAAAGCCACCTTTAGTGGTGAAAGGACTTGTGTTAGGTGCACAACTTTGATAGTTTTAGAAGACATGTGATTGAGATTGAAATTCAGAAATTTTTGTAAATAGTCATTATAATAAATTTAATTATGTTTTATAGCTATAGTTTGCATATTGACGGGTTATAGGTATAATTTAAACTATTTTGTTTGTATGATTCATGTATTTGTATGATTCGTGGATATATTTGTATAATTCAGTTATATCTATAAGCTCGAAATAACAAAATTTATACAATTAAAAATATCAGAAGATTAAACAGTTATGCAAATTTTGAATCATACAAACGTGTGAATTATACAAAACTAAAAAACTAAGTCGCGTAATTATAGATAAAAATGGGTCGCAAATTGTAATTAAGGCAAACTATAGCTATATTAACTAATTAACTGGTATATGTAACACTTATACACATAATTTTTCCTTTGAAATTTTATATCTGATTTCAAATACTATTATCTGAAGTATGACTTTTTGTGAAAGTTAAACACCAGATATTTTTATCTAAGATTCAGTACGATTTGTCAAGCCAAACTCGAGATACTTTTTACTAAAATTGTCACTTGGTAAGTTCTATTCTATATATATTTAATTGAAATTATGAGTTTGACAGAAAGAAAATAGCTTCTTTGATATGGTTCAGTTAATAGAAATCCTAGTAATACAGTAAATATTGGAAGAACTAGGCCAATTTGGATATTTTATACTAAAGCTGTAGTAAACATTGGAAAAACTAGGCCAAACTTTGAATATTTTTTACTAAAGTTATGAACTTTAAACATATTTTTATTTAAGTTTTGACCCTAAGAAGGCCAACTTAATACATTTTTGACAAAAACTATAAAATTGGGCTCTAAAAGGCCTTCTACTTAAATAGATTTGGGCCACAACAATAATGAGAACAACAGACCCAATATTGCCTGGCAAAATGACACGAGATAATCGTTTTGATTTTTGAAAAATCTCTATTTACAATATATTTAATTTTTAAAAATTATTTAAAATTCATCAGTTTTTGATAAATTTCAAACCATTCATGCTGCTGTTTTATTTCTCCCCAGACTGTGGGTCAACTTCAAATCATGGTCGGATAATTGAGATTTCCTGATCAATATGAGTTGTGGTGGAATGATTGAGATCTCTTCATTCTTAATTAAAAATCTCGAATACGAACTCTTGAGAATGAAATAAATTATGTTGGAACTCTTGAGAATGAAATAAATTGTATTGTCTACCAAGTATATCATCTACGCTCTTTGATTTAGTTTAATTCGCATGTGTTTTGTAGGTTGAGATATAAAATTTATCTTCTTTGTAATGAATTGTATGATGTACTTTTAAGTTTAATGAATACTAAACTAAGTTTTCGAAATAATCTCTTATTTTATAAAATAATACTTCTGTAACATGGACCAATTTACATTGAAAATGGAATAAACGTGTTTCATATTGTGGAATATATCTTTCGATTTATTTAGGAGTATATAATTTATTTGTGCTTCGTGGCACAAATATTAATTATATAAAAGACCTCTTAAGTGAATGTAATAATTAAGCTTTTATAATTGGATATACGACAATTGTAGCCTATAATTGTTTTTTCTTTTAAGAGATTAATTCGAATATTGCTATGCCATTTAAGTAAATTATTAATTTCAACCTTTTCATTTGTATGGGGTAAAAATGGACTATACACATGGTCGAATTAAGAAAGGATACGTGGAATAAGTAATACTATGTCGTATTTTTTTTCCTAATGAGGATGTTGCTCAACTAATTTATTTATTATTATAGAAAGTTATTAAATATTTGTTATAATTAATAGATCACCCTTTTACCTTAGTATAATTAATTTTGTAATTCTGATTCAGCAAAAATGTAAAATAAAATCTACATGATTATTCATGAAATTAACTCTTAATTTTTTTATTTAATATTGTTGATTATTTTGTGCTAAATTACGTGAATATTGAGTAAATATTAAATAAAAAATTGAGTTTTAATTCTTCTAGTACTTTCCTTATTTTATAATTTTCTTCCAAAGCTCATTATAGCACCAAGTCCAACTCGAGCCGAGCTTGAGAAAAATTAGAATATGAGAAAATAGTTAATTCATTTTTATTTCTCGCTCGATTTTTCATATCGGAAAGTCTTATAAGGATAAAGTGCTTCTTAACAAAGCGATTTCGTTTCCATAGAAACTCAAATCTGAGAGGAGGAAGAAATACTTCTAACTCCATTGAATGAAAAAGTTATTATTGATGAACAGAAAATTATTAAATTTACACAATTGTGGCTAGGTGACTAGCTAGCAATCACTATATCAAAAATGAGGTTCACCGATAATTAATTAGCCATTGTCGCTAAATATATATTTCTAGCGGCAGTTATTACTCTTTGTATATATTCCTAAAGACTTTAGCAACATTGAATCTAATGACACTAAACTAATACCTGCAAAAACTTTAGTCCTCTTTATTAATGTGTATATTTATTACCGCTAAAAATTATTTTTATTTTACTGATATATTTCCTTGCATTCATATGGTATTATTTCTTTGGCTATATATAACGATTAGTTGACTTAACAATAACCAATTAGTAATAAGTGGTACTCTAGAAGTTTCTGTTAATTAATATATTAGTGTGGAATTTTAGATGTTTCCACGTTGCCAGGTTCTTAGTACCTAAAATATGGGGTCAAATATGGATCCTCTTTAGGAAATTCAACTGTTGAATACTACATGTACAGCTACCGGTCAACTACCAATTTTTTTTTTATCGGAGATAAAATAAAATTCGAATTCTCATTAACAAGGTGATCGATAAAGTTATGGTCAAACTATTCGTTGTTCATGCGTAAATTATGTAGTTAATTAGTACTAGTACAAGTTCTTGTATAATTTAAGATAGGACGGAGTTTTGATATAGTTGAATGAATTCCAATATAATTAAATATTTAATATATATTATATTTACGAAAAATAAATAAATTTGTGTGCACACGTACATAAAATGTTGTACCCGTCCCTTGAATACACGAATTAATGAGTTTTTATTTTTTATTTTATCATTTATGCTTAAAATATTCACGAATAAAGGCGGTTAATAACTCACAAGTTGTGTAGTTTTCTGGTGGGCAGAGTAGTAGCAGATTTTGTGGCCGCGGTTCTTAAAGCCCCTCAAGCATAGGCGTAGTCTAAGATTAGAAATTTGGGGGTTTAAATCAATTTATTCGGAGTTCACAAGCTAATATATATAATTTTTTTAATTTTCTAATATAAATATAGAGTTTATGAAAAATTTGTGAGTACGTCTGACTCTATGAGCCCACCTAGCTCCGCTTGTGCTCTCAAGTTGTGTAAGTTTTCCAGCGGCCAGAGCAACAGATTTTCATAGCCACGGTTCTTAAAACCCCACAAGTTGTTTAAGTTTTCCAACGGCTAGAAAAACACGTTTTCCTAGCCGTTGTTCATAAGCCCCCCTCCGCCCCTCCCCAGTGGCGGAATGAACCACCTAACTGTAAGGTGGCTCCTCTTTTGGTCCCCAGTTAAATATTTGTGATTTTCAAGGGATGATTTAATAATTTTACGAAGCATTGTAGGAGTATATTTTATTTTCAACATGCTCCAATTTAAAATATTAAAATTAAAATTTCATGAGAACTTATTTCGACCTAGTAGTTAGATGTCTTTTCTCTTTTTCCTTTTCCTGGGTTATTACTAAAAATAGAGTTAGGCATATAAATATAGACACAAATGAGGTTAGATGTACTCCTTAACAAGAGAATAGAGATGCATGTAATCATATGATATGTCGATTACCTAATCGAATCGATCTATAGTAGTATAAGCATAATTTAGGTGTGATGAATTGAAAGGTCGAAAACAGATTAAATAAAAATAAATGAAATATTTAATTGTTTATTATTAATGTTTTAAAAAAAGGGCTAATTGACATTCATATTATTGATGATTTTAGAAATAACTATGTGAGATTTGAGAATATAAGCCAAAACCCAAAATATAAGTTTAGCTTTCAGAAATCAAGAACTCATTAAAAATAACAAGCAAAGAATCCATTTTTATTGGATAATTCCATATTTATCTTTTTTAAATTTTCATTTATCCAACCCATATTTAATGGATCGACTCAAGTGATTAATTATTTAAAAGAAAAAATCATTTTGTCACCCCTGCCATAATCTAGCATTATTTCATTTAAAATTCAGATTACGAAATGTAATGTAGTCTATTTTATAATCAATGAAAGATTTAACGGATCGTTTTGTAAGGAAGATATGATAGATGAAATTATCTCATATTAGAAAAAGATTTTTTATCATGCAGTTGATCTGTCATACATAATCCAAATATTTTTTCTTCGAAATTTCTTATGCGTCCCTTATTCCTTATACCAAACGAGACAATGACCCAAGATTTCCAAGAATTTTTTTAGTAGTATTACTTTAATCTTTTTTTTTTTTATAAATGTAAGAAGGGAATAAAACTAGCTAAAGTTAAACTCATAATATCCAGATTCATTGAACACTATGTTAACAAGTAGCAACATCATGGGATGCATCACTAAAATTGAATAGGCATGTCAAGTGGAGAATGACCACCTTTTTATTCGTCCTTTGACTACAACTATTCATTGTTATTTTGGTAAAATAGAATAGTATATCAAAGAGTTTGAATGCCATTCAAATTACGGTAACATTGAAGAAAGTGAGTCATATAATTTTAAAACATTGTGTATATTATAGTAGTAATGTAGTCTTTTTGCCTATATTTTGATCACTTGTTAATTTACTGGAAAATACCATGTCTTTTCCTATAAAGCCATCTTTAGATATAGTAAGAAATGGTCCTAGCAAATGTACCAAGTAATTGTGAGTCACACTTATGTCACCCTTGCTATGATTCAATTATTAACAATCTAATAATAATACTCCATTAGATAAGACTAATGACTATGAAATTATTGTTTTTTATAATTATATAATGTCCGACTTAATTTGTGTGTATTTCAAATTTTACGAGGTATTTTTGGCTACTATCTCATATCGTACAAATATCAGATAATTTTATTTACCAAGACTTGGATAACAATAACATATATTCGGTGTGAGGTCATGGGCAAGGGCGAAGCCAACATATATTATTAGGTGGTTTATTCGAAACTCTTTCCGCAGAAAGTATTACTACTATTTATACATAGTTAAAATTAATTTTTATGTATATACAATAAATGTCAAACCACATTCAGTTAATTTGTATGTTTACTTCTTCATATTTGAACTCTTATTCAAAATTATAGTTCTGCTACAGGTCATGGAAAGACTAACATGTGCAGAGATCTGATCTTACCAATATCTAATGTTATTTTCGAAAATACCCTCTGCACCAAAACTTGAATATATAAAAAGAATTGACTACTAATATTTTTTACCTTTATTGAAATCTCATAAAAAATAATAATCTACCTAATAAGTTTGTATGGTGAAATGGCTCTATATATATCATGTCTATCTAAAGTCCATTCACCAAATATTTTTATAATGTGTAAATTGGCAAAGATGCATGCATTTATATATGGGTGAATTAGCAGTAGCCGACTCTTGATGAAACGAAGTAAAAGTCGGCGAACCCAATTCAGTCACAGTCACCCTTGGCAACTTTTAAGTCTTCAATTACCTTACACACACACGGGCTGCTCTAGAAAGGCATTTTTGTCATCTTTTCCCATAAGTTATTGCCAAATGGACCAACTCAATAGCTTTTAAACTTAAAAAATTAAAATAACCTATGCTTGATAATTAGGTTGGAGATAGGTGAGGAAATTATTAAAAAAGTAAAAAAATTGTTCCCCTATTTTAGTCAACTAAGCAATAAAAGAGAAAAAAATACACTTTCCCATTGCATCTTTTTTTTTTTTTTTTACATCTACACTTGTCACTTGTTAGTATGAAACAAATTTACAAGAAACTATAGATAAATACCAAGTATATCTAGTTAAAATTATAAAAAAAACCAAAAAAGTTCAATTATAGTCTCTTTTCATTTTTAGTTGTTATATTTAAATTTGACATATTTATTAAAAAAATTCACATGATTATTTATCATATTAGTATCTCTTTTAATTGATGTTTAGTAGTAGATTAAATCTTGAAAAATGAATTGGATGAGTAATTAATTTATATGAAGGATAGAACTTGAAGAATAATTATCGTTTCTTAATATATTAAAAGTAACTAGTAAAAAATGAACATCTATTTTTTAAATAATTAACTAGTAAAAGTAAAGAAAGAAATTTTATCACTTAATGTGTAATAACTCCCAATGGGGAGAAAATGATTTTATTGTTACATTTTAGATTATCAATTATTGTGATTCATAGTATCTTTTACATAGTTTATACATATATAAATTTCATTTCAAAAAAATTGAATATTTCATGCGCAAATTTTTGGTCAAACTTAAATTGTTTGACTCTCAAAATATAAAATATATCATATAAACTGAAACAGAGGACATTAAATTTGATATCATTTCTATTAGGGAGCTTTTTATCAATTACTGTGAAACATCTCAATACGAATTCAAATTAAATTTGATAAAGCTTCATATTATATAAATATAGATTGCACTAGACAAATTTAATACGGGTGACTTCTATTAAGAAACGCGTGAAGCGTGTTTCTTTCGGGTGTACGTTTTGAGTTTTGACACAGTCTATAGTCTTACTAGTCTTCAGTCTTAGCTCACTCAAAAAAAAATCTCTGTTTCTTAGGTTCCTTCCTCTCCAAGCCCCACAAAAAAAAATTTAAGTCATTTAGACTTCACTTCCACTTGCCACTTACTTTTTTTTTTTTTTCCAACGTGCTCCACTCCCTTTCCTTCTTTATTTTTCAATTCAATTACTTGATTAACCATCTTACTCTTCTTTCCCACGCAACTTCCTTATTTCTCCTCCTTTATATATCCCACAAACTCTTCTTCCACTCTCATTCACATAATACTCATAATATTCTTTTAACACTCTCGATAACTTTGACGAATAATTCAATTAAATTGATACCGAAATGGCCCTTGAAGCTTTGAATTCTCCAACTGGTACTTCAAATCCGCAGACGTTTCAATTTGAGAGCAAAGGCCAGCAGCAGCTTCGGTACCTTGAGAATTGGACTAAAGGGAAGAGATCTAAGAGGTCACGGAGTATGGATCGTCAACCGACTGAAGAGGAATATTTGGCGCTTTGTTTGATTATGCTTGCGCGGAGCGATGGCTCTGTTAATCACGTACGATCTCTACCACCGCCGGTGCCAGTGATGAAAATTCACGCGCCGCCGGAGAAGATTGAGGAGAAGATGTTGTATAAGTGTTCGGTTTGTGGTAAGGGATTTGGATCTTATCAAGCTTTAGGAGGACATAAAGCTAGTCACCGGAAACTTATCGCCGGCGTCAGCGGCGGCGGAGATGATCAGTCAACTACCTCTACTACTACTAATGCTACCGGAACTACAAGCTCCGGTAACGGTAGTGGAACTGGAAGGACTCATGAGTGTTCGATTTGTCACAAGTGTTTTCCTACTGGACAAGCTTTGGGAGGACACAAACGGTGTCACTACGACGGTGGTAACAGTAACGCTAACGCTAACGCTAACGCTAACAGTAGCGTTAGCGCTAGCGTCGGAGTTACGTCGTCGGAGGGCGTGGGGTCAACAATCACCCACCGTGATTTTGACTTGAACATTCCGGCGTTGCCGGAATTCTGGCCTGGATTTGGTTCCGGCGAGGATGAGGTGGAAAGTCCACATCCGGCGAAGAAATCTCGGCTATCTCTACCTCCAAAATTTGAATTATTCCAACATTAATGTGACTTTGATGGCTAGGATTTACGAATTTCGTAGACAAATTATTTGTAATTTTTTCTTTTCATTGTGGGTGGGATCAAAATTTTAAATTATATATGTATATAGGACCTAGCTAGTTATAGTGAAAATTCAATTGATTGATTTATTTTTCGTGGAATTACTTTGTTCACTTGCTCTTTGGTTTCTCTAATAAAAACATATAAATTTTAGGTAATCAAACTTCAATAATTCGTTAGTTTTCATATCTCTCAACTAATTCAGATTCATGCGACGTAAAAAGCTTTCTATCAAGAGTTTTTCTTGATTATAAGATCCTAAATAAAAGACGTGTATCATCATCTCCTGTATCACATTCTTTCGATGCGTGTTATTATTTTTAAATTTATTTTTAAATTTTTTATCAACAATGAAAGAATATTGTGGAGTAGAGAAGTGATGGCGGTGAGAATATTTCAAACTTCCAATTGTGTAGAGTCTATAAGTTAGTTGTTCACGCGTTTCGGTTCCATGTGCTTTCTTGGACTAGTTTTATCACCCACACAAAATGGATGCACAAACTACTAATGATTTTACTTTTCCAAATTGGAATATGGAATATCTTTTGACCAAAAATTATATGGTGACTTTAATCTTCCAGAAAATGAGATTTATTTTGTAACATTGTAAAGTTTATCTTTTTAAAAAGAGTTTAAATAACAAGTACAATAAAGTACAAAACTAAAATTAGTCATTTGATTGTTTAAATATTTTGTCTTGAATTATGTGGTCCATATAAACCATACTCACTAATTTTCTATTGTCCTTATTACCGTGGTGTTCATATCAATTTTTACTATTAGTTTTACGTGATAATTGTCACTTCTTACCAATTACGCATATCAAACAACACCGTTTATCTAAACTAATATAAAACCTCATAATTCTCAACTCAGACTATAATTAAACTGCATATCCACTAAATTTGTGCACATTCAAAATTGGAAGACATAAACATCATTTAAAGTCAGAGTTGAATGACATATTAATTATAATGCTCAGGTCAGCTTTTACACAACTCAACTAATTTCGCATAATACCTATCGCCTCTCACCTATAACAGATATCAGATAACTCTATCTATCTAGATTAACCTTAGTTTTTTCGATCTCCAAGCTAGGCAAAATTCTTGAGTGCATGCCCACTAAAATTAGGAAAAGAGAGGGGGAAGGTAACACTTATGCACCAGTACTACTGCTAATTAAGTACATTTTAATATGATTATGATTAGCTTTTAAAATAGTAATTAGCAACAAGAACATGTGACAAGTGTTGAGAGGGAAAGAATGAAATAATAATAATTAATGTAATGAATAATATAGGGTCATGGATAAGCACAAGCACGTTGTATGATTAGGATTTAGGATGACAAATATGCCTGCCGACCTTTGCTTTTAAACCACTACCTAATTAACCATTAAACACTTTGTTTAAAAATTGGTAAAAAAATAAGCTTGGATATGATCCCTACACACAGTTTTTTACTATTTTTATTCTATATTCTTGATGTTCGATATTCATTTTAGAATTCAATTAATAGGTTCAGAGATGTAAAAATATGTTTTACTAAGATTTTATTTAAATAAGATCAAATTTTTTTAAATAAGGATATATAATCATCTACTAGGCTATTAGACTATTCCTTTTCTTTTATATTAGTTAATCAATTTTCTTTTCATACATATGTTAAAAAATCATAAATAAGAAAATAATTTTACTAATTAATCTCTTAAAAACATTTTAGGAAATTTACAAAAGAGATATAAATCCTATTCTTTTATCTTTGTTCGAATAGGGTATGTATAATTTCTTCTATTAATAATAAATCCACAACTTGCTCAATAAATACACTAAACTCTTGATTGGTTTTAAGACTAACTTTACAACTGCCACCAACTTTATCCAAAAACTCTCGTCATCATTCCTACAATTGGCACTTGGCACTTGGCACAAACATCCAAATGTTTTCAACGATTTAAATAGCAAATAGACAAATAAAATATAGTATGTACAAATTATATATTATATAAATATTAAAAATTTAAAATTTATAAACTTCAAATTGTAAATTCGTCTTTGTTGGAATAAATAATACTTCCTCTTAATGAAAATCTCATACAATCAAATAAATGTTGTATAACTTAATTAAAATTCAAAAATTTCAAAAATTTATGTTCACATAGATATTACGATACGTTAAAATCACAAGTTCATATCTAGTTAAAATATACCAAAAAGGCGAAATAGTGAATAATCAAGCTGTAATTTTATGAGAGTACATTTAAAAAACGTGGAATATTATACTTGCGTGATAAGGGTAACTATTTGCTTTTAGATTAAAACAAAGAACACTATTTCCTTATTCTAAAATAATATAAAAAAATAGGTACATTTTTCTCACGTTTAACATTGTCAACGTGATACATGAATTTTTGAGAAAATATGCCTCAAATCCACGTTACAGTTTAATCGTCTTAATATGCAGATAATTATTCCAACTCACATGGACATGCTTAATAGAGTATATAACAATAATACAGTTGGGGTGGATTTACAATAGAATAGGTGAGTTTGGAGGAATTCAGTAACTTATTCCGTTTATTCCGTTTTTATAATTATATTGAAATATCTATTAATTAATTTGTAAGTATTTTAAGCTTGTAATCTACCATAAAAATAATTGCTGGTATATATATTAACATTTTGGAAAAATTGGGTAGTTTTTCAATTAATTATATACATTAATTCACACTTAAGGTTCAAGCTCACAACGTTTGATCAATAGCTGTGACAGTACTGACTTTAAGATGGTGTGAACAAGTTGTCCTACTGGCTTGGAGTTTTTAATTAATATTGACATTGTCTGAGCTATAATTAACTATAATTAATGATAGTTCAATGTATTAAAATTGAACAAGTTACATGTATGATCAGTTCATGGTCAGCATACTAAAATGTGAAAACTCCAGTGGAATTTTAAGGGTAATAAATATGTGTTGACCAAGAATTTAGAGGAGTTCAAATGTACAATTTTATCTATGTGAGTTAGATTACCAACACTTTTGTTTGGGTATTGTTACCTACCGTATTGATAATATATGATATTTTATTGTTTTGATAAATATAATATTTGACTAGATTGAATCGTTATATAATATGACACATCATTAAATTGATGGACAAACTAGAGTACATAATAGAGCTATTATAAAAAAGATAAGATAGAGGATAAAAAAGATTATTATATTATAAACAAAGAGAAAATAATAAGATAACAACACGATCACACCAGATTAGTCGATACATACAAATTGAATTTTTCATTGTTAATGATAAGATTTAAATTAACAACACAATACATTATCTTTGATTGAGGCGTTATTGAATTTGATTGAATTATGTAATTAAAAAGAACATGTTAAATTAGTGCATAATGAATTTGTTTTTCCATTTAAGAGATTGTTAGGCAGGTGCTAAGTCGGAATAGGCACAACCATTAGTAAGAACAAAATGCCCTGTCTTCCATGCCAACTGGATTAGTTGCCAATTGGTTGGCCATAATTAATTTTAGTTATGATGGAACTTAAGAGCTTGATATTGGTGCTCATCATGTGGTTGGTTTTTTTCTTTGCTATTCAGTGTTTACAATGAAGTTTCGATTAATTTAGACTCGCGTAAGATTCTTTGTTTTTCTCTAACACAATTTTATCTATTTTCAAGGCTCATATTCAAAATCTCTTGATAAAATTCTATCCATCCTATCATAGCCCTCGTCAGAGTCGGAGCCAGAATTTTTAATAATAGGGTTCCTAATATGTAGAAATAAATAGCCGAAGGCGGTTCAACATCTACTATATATACATATAAACTTATTTTAACCATGTATAAATAATATAATTTTCTGCCAAAGGGAGTTCGGATGAACCCCCTTAATGCAATGTAGCTCCGCTCTGGCCCTCGTGTTGAAAATAGTGAAATTACTGTAAGAGTTTAAGCAAAATGATAATACATCTATTACTGTTTTGATTGAAATATAATAGATATTGTTATATTTGGTTAGAGTACCGCTTTTGCGGTCTGATTATATGGATTTGAATAATTCTATTCTCATTAGCTAGCTTTGGAGGTTGGATTAGGCTCTGATACCATATCATTACATGGTATTAAAGCCACGTTTTATTCCCGTTTAGGCTCCGATATGCAATTGGCTCTAAACATGAAAAAGAGAACATTGGTTGGGATATTGATCATTAGTGCTATGCTTATATGGAGTTGAGTAATCTTCTACCCATGATCTAGCGTTTAAGTTAAGTTAGACTCAAATATAATATCTTTACGCCTATTTCATAGATGTGTGAGTTTAATTTCTTTCCTTTTCATGCTATGCCTATAACATCTTTAAGTTTGGAATGTAGGTGAAATTCAAAAAAGAAAGTCATGAACTACCACAAGGAATAATTTTATACAGAGCTAGTGAACCAAAAAAGCTAATAACAGGCCCTACCTTTGACAGATTCGTGGCTACCATTATTTAGTTAAAATTATCATAAGAAAGGAAGAATCTAGTAGTGTCTAAAAGAGTGAAGATGTTGGAGGGGTTGGCCACTAAAGACTGACAAAGGAACATAACTTTTTAGTTTCATTTGATAAAATTCTATTGCCATTTGGAGATGGTTAGGTCGGCACAACCATCACTAAAATAGTGATACGCGCTTAGAGAACCTACAAGATGGCCGACCGAGATATGATGGCTCAGAATTCGAGTTTTGGATATGAATTTTTTTTTTAGTAGAGAGTGTTTTCACTTAAATGGAGCTTTGTGCAGCACAAATCTAAATTAGTCGAACTTCAATTTGCTCTATAAATTACAGTGATTAACACTCAATTCAAAATCCAAATTTATGTTAAACAAACTCAAATTTAAATTATAAATTCCAAAGAAAATTAAGCTTACTATTTGGCAAAATGACATCTGACAAGCTCCTTCTAACATCTTTAAGCCTTTCTCAATAACCTCTAGTGATGTTTTTCTTTTTTAAAAAATAAAAATCTCTCAATGCCTAATTCCTTCTTATAATGAAATAAAACACATCGTTGCTATTGCTTATTTTTATTTTATAATAAAATTCCTTATATAGTGTGTGATAATAATAGCTACAATTTCAACTATTAAACTGTTTCTCTCCTAAAATACTTGTCATATATATATATATATCTATATAGACTATTAAAAAATTCTTTTCCGAGAATATTTTATCCATTTTTCTTTGAAAAATTTGTGGTGCATTTTTTAACCCAAAAGGCATTACTAACCACTCATAATGTCCATTAGGAGTACTAAAAGCATATATATATATATATATATATATATATATATATATATATATATATATTTTAAAAGTATCATATTACATGATCTTTTGTTGATATTTTAATATGTATTTTTTAAACATATTAGTAAAAGAAAAACTGAAATTTATAGTATTCTTTGTATAGTTTTTAAATATTAAATTATAATTTTAAAATATTAGACAAATTTAATTTAGTTTAACATCAAAACTAGTCAAATTGATTCTCGAAAGTAAAACATGATAAATAATAGGGAAATTATGCAAATAGCAAGTATTTAGCCTAAATTCGATTTTTATAGCTACTGTTTAAGATAATTGTAATTCGCCCGCTACAGTTTTCCCATTCTTGTTATTCACTTGATTTGTAGAATTCACCTGATATATATAAATTCAGAATTTGTATAATTCGATTTCTGATTGTATAAATTCAGAATTTTGTGTATGTTCACCCTAATTATTTATATAGAATTTATGATAATTTCATAATAAATCACCAAATTTATATATTGACAAACGAAATATACAAATAGAGTACTAAAAAATTTCTAGTATAGATACAGAATTTGTGTATAATTACTCTATTTATATATTCACATGCAAAATATACAAACAAATTAAAATATACAAAAACACAGCCTTCAGAGTAAACACAACTATAACTATGAAGTACAGTTATAGAACCTTATTATGTCTTATTATATTTGCTATTTCTAAATTTTTCTCTAACTAATATGAGGAGGAGGAAATAGCAAATAATTTGAGAACATTGAATATAACTTAAATGATAAGATGATAAGTGATAACTAACCATGAGTGCAATTAATCCCAAGATGGTTCCAATTTTGAGATTATTAAGTTATTGGGCTTAAGGGGGATCCATCCTTCCCAAGCTGTTGCTTCTACATCATTTGGTTATAATTTGGCTTAATATTTTGGGCAAGGCCTGTTCAAATTGTTAATTATTGGTCCATCTATTAACACCAAACAGAGTCATGAATTGATCTATTAAAATAAGTACACAAGACTTGAGCCCAATGTCAATCCAACCCAACCCAACCCAAAAATCATTGAAGACATTGGGCATTTACTTACTCGGTTTTTTCTATCAAATGAGTTGATCTTTAATTTTTGGTCTTTAAATGAGAGAATCTCTAATTTTTGTTCTAAGCAATTAGAGTTTGTTATCTTTTTATTTCTTGTTGTATATTGTAGCTAACCTACTACTACTAACATACCTGGTGTAATTCCATAACTAGAATTTGAGAAGGGTATACTATATGTAAATCTTACTCTTATCTTAAAAGGTATGAAAGTTCACAACATAGAAAATGATCATAATTAATTTTTAATTGCCGCTAAATATGTATTTTTAGTGGTAATTAACTTTCTTTATATATGTCCCTAAAACCTTTAGCGACATTGGTTCTAATGGCACTTAGCTAATGTCGGTAAAGACTTTAACACTCTTTATTAATTTCAATATTTATTGCCGCTAAAAGTTATTTTTGCTGTAGTGGTTGTTTCCAAAAGACAGGGAAAAAAATATCAAAACCGATCAAAAAAGAAATAACAGAGAAGTGAAGAAATCATGTCAAAATACTATGACAAAGCAAATAATTTGATAATCGAAGTACAAGAGTCAGTTGATGGTAATAAAAATCGAAGACAAAATGCCACGACTACGAAAAATAAGCGAGATAACGACCTAACAGAAGCACTACTATTTGCACCATAAACTTCAAGAGGACCAAATATCTCTTCTAAAAATTGAAGCAAGCACTATGAGTTGTGATTGTCCTGTTCATAGTTGAAGTATGATAAAAGAGAACTATTCCAAGTCTCCTCAATTAGAAAAAAAGGAATGGTGGAAGAAGGAAGTAGAATGAGCCTACCAACTTAGAAAACACATACAAGTTGATGTATTGAGTGGAATAAAAAGTTGGACCAGTGGTAAAGTACAAACAAAAGGACTATAGGATGACTCAAATGTCATCTCATGATATAAAGTAAGAAATGAAATTAAAAAAAAGAAGAAAGAATCCATTAATTTATAATCCAAATATCCAATTGTAGAGGTTATAAATTGTGATGTTAAGTTGCGGAGACACGCAGCCGTTCGAAAACAAACTTTGGAACATGACACACAAGAAAAATAATAATCTAGACGTTTTCATATTCCTTTTCGAATGTTAATTGATTTTAATTTTGAATTAATTAAATTGATTTTCAAAAAATAAAACGTAATAACTACTTTGGGATTAAGAGAATACTAATAACTTACATGTACCTTAGCTATTACACTTGGTATTACTATCTTACTCCGATCTCTCTAATTGAGTTGATTTTTTTTTATTCGTGATCTAAAATAAGTTATTAATATTTCTATTAATATAGAATATTATATTAAAAAGTAAAAATAATTTAATTAATGTAATATTCTTAAATAAATTATAAGGGAAGTATATGACACATAAATCAAACAATTATCCAATTTGTACTTCATTATTATTAGTAGTACGCAATAAATCTAGTGGTACTTTACATAACATAAAATTCTAAATCTGCTTTTCGCTATAGCCTACACAGAAAGGAAGGTTTTTCAGTCAGTTTTTTTAAAAAAGATTAAATAATATTTTACTTTTGGTTTTTCACTTGGACATATATAAAATTATGAGATTAAAAATATTTTGACACATATATAATTTAAATTTAGGACCGGAAGATTGAATTTTTTTCTCTTAAATTTCAGGTCAAGTTAAACTAATTTCAGTATTTTTGAAACGTAGAAGTACTATTTATATAGATTTTTTTTTTTGAAATAACAAACATAATAGATATGATAAGGCTATATAGCTATCAGTGGCATAGCCACACTTGTGTCAGGGTGTCCAATTGGACACCCTTCGTCGGAATATTATACGTATTTACACGTAAAATGATAAATTAAGTAGTTAAATAACATATTTTGACACAACAATATGATGTAGTTTATTGGTTTCAGGCACCTTGAAAGAGTGAAGATACAAAAATTTAAAGTGTTTGTGTGTTCGGATTTTACTACTAGCAATTCTTTTTCACTTTTTAAGAAGAACAGATTCACTTTAGCACTTGGATACCCTACGTGAAAATCTTAGCTCCGCCACTGATAGCTATAGTTTTCAGAATTATGCTCCATAGCAATAGTTTCATTTGCTATGGACGCTGCGATTTCTATATTTCCGTCCATCTGTATATTTCGCTGGAATATACAAATAACATTAACATAAGTATAATTATACATTTATGAATTTTTATTTTATTTTAAACTCACCACCAACTGTATTCTACTAGGACAATAACCACACTTGCTTAACCATAGTTAGTTACTCTGTTTCTCTTTCACTAGTCTATATTATATCACCTTCCTCATCATTTCTCTCTACCCATACACCCTAAAGCAGAAAAAACGTGAACTACAGAAGAAGAAGAAGAAGAAGAAGAAGAAGAAAAAATGAGCTGCAATGGCTGCAGAGTATTACGAAGAAGATGCAGTGATAATTGTACCTTAAGGACTTGTTTGGATGGAATTGATGATCCTCAAGCACAGGGTAACGCTACTCTCTTCGTCTCTAAGTTTTTTGGCCGTAGCGATCTCATGTCCTTAATCGCCGCTGTTCCCCAAAATCGAAGACCTGGTACTGTTACCAAACACGCCTTACAACTTAATTTGAGTTCTGGTTTCTGAGTAATTGAAAAAATTATTTCTATATACCTGGCTGATTTGATGAACTTTTCGTTACTGCAGCTTTGTTTAAATCGCTGTTGTTTGAAGCGTGTGGGAGGACGGTGAATCCGGTGACCGGTGCGGTAGGGCTTTTATCGACGGGGAACTGGCACGTGTGTCAAAAAGCGGTGCAAACGGTTCTCGTTGGTGGAAATCTACGGCCGGTTTTCGACGGGATTTTAACTCCGCCTTACTTCGATAATTCCTTCCGATGCGGCGGCGCGTGGGATATGCCAAACCAGTTCTGTAACAAATCCGAATCTATGTTCATAGACGGATCGGAACAAATTGAGGGAATGGAGTGGATCAGTTCGGAGAAGAGATGGAATACGTCGTCGTCTTTTGGTTCGGAGACTGAGTTATCGGATGTATCGCTGGGTTTGGATAGTGGATATGGATATGCAGAGTGTGTGAAAGGGGAAGAACCGAAACTTCTGAATCTCTTCGTTTGAATTTTGTCGGTTAGCTATAAAATTTATAACGATGCTATCGCAACTGAGTAAGAAAGTAGAAAATAAATAATTAATATTGCTGTAGTAGTTTTCCAGTTGAGTTTGATATTTTGAGTTCAAACTCAATTGGAAAATCATCGGAAACTGTAATGATCTAAACATGAATTTTTGGAGTGTTTAAATTGACCATCTTTTTTTGGCTGAATAAAACTATATATTATACTTATATGAATGAAATAAAGATGATTTGTACTTCATATTTCACAAGTATTGTTTGTTTTATCTTATAGGATTGTGCAAATTAATTACATTTTATACGATCAATTCCCTATAAATTCCAAGTAGGTACAAAGTATGTAGCAAATACTTAATGGAATAATCAATTAGAGTTCAAACTTCAAGCTGATCTGAATATTATCGTCACAAAAAACATCGTACATATTTCAAGTAGTAACAATACTTTATGGAATTTTCAGTTTGTGTTCAAGCTAAAGTAACAATGCTTTATGGAATTTTAAATGTGTGTTCAAGTAGATTCGAATACCATGATTATTAAAATCATCGTTCATATTCAAAGTAGTAATATCAGCTTTATTACTTATATATCATGAAGTCTTCATGTGGAAGAAAAGAAGCTCTGGGCATTGATAGAAGTTAAGGACTTATTACACGTTTCCTTTTGGGCATAAAATTGTGATCAAACTAATGATCGATATTTGACTATAAAAAATTCTATTGCTTACATTGTTTTGGAACTTCAATCAAATCATTTACTACCCTTTTAGTATCACAATTTGAAAGATTAAGTTTTACCATTTCACAGTTAATTAGTTAGTTTTCTGTCTTTTACCATAAAAGATGGAGGATTCAAATCTCATCACTAGCGTAGTCTTTTTCTTTCCCCCTTCCTCCTCCGCTCCCCCGATGTAATAAAATAAATTATTTAAAATAATAAAAACTTACAATCTCCCAAGTTGAAAAAAGAGTGAATTACAATTGAGAATAATTAGACACATATCACAATCATGGATTTATTGAAAGATTAAGCATGAGTTGTCACAATAAAGAGGCAAACATAATATCTATGAGAACTATACAAATCTTATCACTCAAAACTCAACTTACATAAAAAAAGCTAAAGGGCTATACATTGAAGAAGTAAAGAATTCATAAGTGGAGAACATCAAATATCTATCAAATATTTAAAGCTCCATCAAAGGGACCAATCCTCTCATTATAACCATTAGTTAGTTAACATGCAAATTTATACATGCATATACGGTTCATTTATAGAAACAATCTCAAATCCAAGGGAAAAAAAGAAGAAAGTATTGTATTCTAATCTACTTTTACTCATTTGTTTTAAGATTCTTTTCCAAGATTTTCATCCTCACAATATTTAGGAGGCAAACTCCGATGTGCATGTGGATGCGAATTTTAAAAGTAACACCCCCTTCATTTTAGGGTATGTGAAATACTTTTATTTAAAAATAATTAATTTTATTTTTTTCATGTCATTCTTAATAAAAGTGATTAATATTTAAGACCTTATTATTATTATTATTATTATTATTATTATTTAAAAATCTTTCTTTATGAAATTTCAGAACCACCCAAACTTAAGCTACATATAAAACAAATAAAGGATAGAAGCAATTTTTTTCAATCCTTTTTTTTTTGGGTATAGAACAATGCAACAACCTATAAATGTAATTGCTTCTTTTTTAATCAGATATTTCGAATTTAAGTCATGGATATCAAAAAATTCTTAGTAAGAAACGCTTCCATGAAATGGGGTTCTACGTGGTGTGAATTCGAAAGAATCATACTCTAGTACATATACTGAATATTGGATGGAAAATTGGAAAAAATAAATCTATGTAATACTCTAATAACCAACAAACAAATAATAATATATTATATATAATTTCATAAGTTGAGTCTGAAGAGGTATAAAATATCATAGATGTCAATCTTATGTCTGTATATTTATAAGGAAGGGAGACTATTTCTGATTCAACGGAAAAAAAATTGGAGGAGGGGGTGGGGTGGGATAGGGGTGGAGACAGGGGAAGAGCCACTTTGGTATAAGGGGGTTCATCCGAATCCCTTTCGACGGAATATTATACTCTTTATACATGGTTAAAATAATATGTTATGTATATATAGTAAATGTCGGACCCCCTTCAACTATTCCTTGTGTCTATTTCTACGAATTTTAAATCCCCAAATTAAAAATTCTAATTTCACCTCTTGGTGGAAAGGCCTATTCAAAAGAGATGGGGAACACATCATCAAGGGTCCCACATTTTAGTTTGCCACCTTCATCAGTGGAAAACCACATCACTTTTTTGTATTCCAGACAAAAGCAGATTCGCTTAGCGTTTGCCTCTCGCCGCATCCCACCCAATATTTATTTCTTTTTCTATTCTCCACAAAATACTTAACCATGGTTAACATATGTGGTTAACTCCAGAATATATTTTTCCCCCTCTTCCCAAATCATATACCATTATATAAAATTATATCTATTCAAGAGACAAAATATTACCCCTCAAATTAATATCAACACAATTGGAGATCAATACATAGAAAGAATATTTGTTTTTTGTCGTTATAACAATTTTGTCGGTGTTTAAAATAACTTTATCTGAAGTCTTTTCTCTCTTTTAAAGTTTTCGATAAATAATATTTAGTTTTAAAAATAGTGACTAGTCTATTTGAGGTCTTTTCAGGTATACAATTATTAGGCTAATCTGAGATATATTTACGAAAATATAACAAAAAACTTAACCGTCAAGTTTTGAGAAAAAACTAGCTAAGCTTGTGTCACTTTCTTACATCAAGAGGAATGATCAAATTGGATTATAGATCAAGATATCGGATCTTAATTAAGAAGTGGAGAAATGAATGAAATTTTTAATTGAAAAATTAATGTTAGACCAATTGTGGTCTAGTGACTAGTAGGTAAAAAAGAAGGATAAATTGAAATCATTTCAAACCATCCCTATTAAATGATATTTTAGTATTAGGGCTTAGAAAATGGTTTTAAAAATAGATATCTAATGCCGAATAATTATTTTTTTTTGATATGTCAAAAGTGACGAATAAAAATAAAAATCTATTTTAGGAATAAATGACAGGTAAAAGTAAACGGAATGGAATGATTAATTTAGTAAAAATGAATAGAAAAATACAAATAAGAGTTCTAAAAAGCTATGATCCAACATCCAAAGAAAAACGATTCAGATAGTAAGTTAAGATCTCTAAGCGAAAAAGAAAATGTATATTACCTAGTTTTCGAAGATGAGACAAGCTGTCCCATAAAAAGTGGATTCTAGTTCTTAACTTGAATGCCTTTACTTTAATGACCACTTATTACCAACATGGGTTGTAGTGCACTGGTAGGAGTGCTTTACCCTTAATCAGATGTCTCGGTTCGAGCCCTGGGTATGGAGAAAATCATGTTAGAAGCGCCACCTCAGAATGGCCCTACCATGCGCGATCCGAATTTAGTCGGAGCTCCAATGTGGGCTCTGGACACCGGGTTTGGAAACCAATAAAATAAAAGGACCACTTATTGATAATGCCATAAATTAAAGTAGACCATACACGTTTTTAGTGATTACACTTGCAAAAAGATAGATCTAATCACTTGATATTTCTAGCAAACATCATCAATTATGTTTGCACTCAAGAAATAAACATCGTAGTATTTTTTTTAATTTTTTTTTACAAGAGTCGGAAATAACTATATGGTTCATTTGGTGTGATGGTCAAACATAAATAGTCCTGAAATAAAAATGTAGTATTGTCTTATCACTTATTTGGTCTACTAATTTCAGAATAAATTATACTAAGATCAGTAATTGGCGGAATAAGTTATCCTTGCCAGAGGGTGAATTAATAGAATCGGAATTAAAAAAGAAGACAAGTCTCTCATGGGTGTGCAAAGAATTTCCATTTATTACATGGACGTATATTTATATATATATACACGTGTGTAAAATATTTCTGATGCTATAAACCAAAGAAATAAGCTGCTATGAAACATTATAAAAGCAGCAATCTCCTACTCATGATGCATACAAAATGCCAATTGCAGCAGCATTCAACAAGCCTGAATCAAGTAACTCTAGCTACACAAATCATATTACCGTCACTTTGTTTGGTTAAGAAGAGCTCCCTTTTGATGTTAGCATTTCCGTTAAGCAGTCAAAACAAGATCAGCTTTACACTTCTGTTGTTGAGCAACAAACCGCGTCTTTTATTTGTAATAAATGTGTCTTCAGGCTACATTCCTTCACCTATTGTTTTACAAACTTTTGTCAGTTTACAACGATCTTTTGATATGAAGTTTGATGTAGAAATGATGATTACTTGAATCGTTTTCTTCAAAAACTTTAGGTATAGAGGGAATCCAGGGTTACCTGTAGAGTGGTCATTGATGACAAGATATCTCTACATTGATCGAGTAAAGCACGCTCGCTAGCCACTACATCTGCAAGTTCACATACCATAGAATCCACCTGCTCTACCTGTGCACGTATATAATTAACCATGTTAAAGAAATCCAAGTGGAAATAAACCGAGATACAAAAAAGGAAATTTGGAATATATCTGAAAAGACAAGTTGAGTACTAGGCACAGACGCATAGTTTGATCAGAATCATTGAGAAATAAACAGACAATAAGAAAAGTAGGTTCTAAGTTCAAGCACCAAGTCTTCTTTTTCTTTTACAAATAATAAATTCAAACACTAAGATTTTTGCTTTACTGATCCAAAGCAAGAAAAAAAAAAGGAACTGCAGGCACTAAGGAACTAAGAATAATCAGGAACTAGTTTTGATCCCAGATGTCAACAAGATGACACAAATATTACAACGGATACCTCATCGGTCAAAGTTATGGGACAAGTAGTCATCCACAACCAGTTAGTAATAATATCACAGCAAAGACTATCTGTTGAGACTGGGAGCAACATTTTTGCGGCTTGTGAATAGATAAAAAGTTAGTTTTGGTAGTGTATTTGAAAGTATCATTCTAGTTAGACTCCTGTATATCAACACTTAAATCACATAAACAAATTTCAACGAACAAAAACAGCAATATATGATTGAAAACCTATTGTGATCACTCCTAAATTCGACGACAGAGATGTTCTATCTGAGAAAATACAGCTACAAAAATGGTGGGGAAAAGAGAGCAGATAGTTTTCAAGAAAGCTTAATGCAGGAATTAATCCCTGCTGATATCATCAACCATGAACAGAGAGCAACGATATCATGCACCAGGGAGTCGCGCAGAAGAATTCCAGAAAAGAGAGGACAGAAAGATGATGCATAATTTTTTAGCAATAGGAGAGGTGCAGTTGTGGGGAACAAACTTGAAGAAATGGATTGCAACAAATGGAGCGAAGATACTCAATCAAATCGAGTTACAGGACTAGGAAGTCACTGTAGAAGAACTTGTTACCGGACTAGGCCATACAACACTTGGGACAAAAAGGAAGACAATTAAGAGGTTGAAGTTGGCATCTACCAAGGTGGGTAGTAGCTAACTGCAGCATCGATACTAGAAAAGTACTAGGTCGGTGAGAGTGATCAATTAAAACCTAAGATAATACCATTAGAAAGAAGTAGCAAGATGGCAAACAAAAACACTAGAGTCTCAACTACTGAGAAAGCACTTTGCAAGTGCCAATGATTTAAAAAGCTGTGGCGAGAGACAAGATTTTTATCTAATTTGCCTAGGACAAGGGACATAAGTCCCACGAATTTTGAATTTAATACATTTTAAATTATAGGAAAAAAAAACTCCAACAAATTGTAGAAATTTTAAAAAGATTGCATCATCTAGTAGAATAACTGTTGTACATATATAGAAAGCATACAAAAATTTGAGGGGAAATGCTAGTGTCTTTAGCAATATAGTTTCACAAACAGTAAATCTTTCTAACCAAAATACTAATTTTATTTCTTTGAAGTTCTGTTAGATTTTTCTTTTCTCCGGAAAAATTTAAGGTCATACTAGGCAAAATAGTCCATTGTCATACACCAAGCTAGAATTACAAGTGGGGCTTATCAACTAAGTATTTTATTCCAAATTTAAGTCCAATTTAATCAACTCAAGAAATAACAATGGTTTCTTCATTTTTTTTACTCATAGCACTTACTGATAAAAAATTACCTTCCTAATAAAGTTACTAGCCGCCAGCTTGCACTTAAACGGCTCTTCTTATTGACACTCACTTTCAGAATGTTTAAAGAGAATAAGGTTTCTCAAAGTCCTGAAGAAAGTCTATTGTTGCCATCTGCAATTGCTTCATACTTTAGCTGCCTTTCTCCATAGTGAGTCAATATTTACCTTATCTTATAGCACTTCCTCATAAAATTACCTTCCCAAAAAATCTACAAGCCTACACTTAGACAGCGCATATTGACTCTCGGAATATTTAACTAGAAAAGAGAGTCTCTCAACGGCCAGAAGGAAGTGTGTATTTCCATCTCC
This sequence comes from Solanum sitiens, assembly GCA_016801875.1. NCBI lineage: Eukaryota > Viridiplantae > Streptophyta > Magnoliopsida > Solanales > Solanaceae > Solanum > Solanum sitiens. The sequence continues at coordinate 766,239 of JABWTJ010000384.1, read as the reverse complement.
AGTCGCTTCAGTTTTGCTTCTATTTTTTCATTGTCATCACTTTCCCTACTTCCTTATTATCATCATCAACCCCTTATCTTTCACCCAGAATTCATCCCTTCTGGCATTAAGGGTTAAGATTTTCAGATTTTAAATTGTTGGTTCTCGGTGTTAAAACATTTTTGAGGTGCACTTGTGGCGTACATCCAAGCATGCACCTCTCACACTGGTGTTAGAATGTTGTCGATACCTCACCTTGGAACACTCCCAAAATGCCTTTCGCAGCAGTGGTAACTGGTAACGGCCCGCTTTTTTCTAAACAAGTTCTCGTTCTTCATCTAATGCATTTTTGCAATAGATAGAATATGTGGTTATCACGTGAAACAAAACAATTTCACATGTTGAAGTAGAATCTCAAAGCTTCCCTGTGGTGAGAAAATATTTACAGGATTATTAAGAATATTCCTTTTGAATGTGGTGGTGTTCGAATTAGCTAGCTCACACCTTGACTATTCCATTCGGATACAAAAGTCCCTACTCTCTCCTATTCTCGGGTAACATCACTTTACGCGATATATCGGCCGGATACATCATTTTACGCGATGTATCTGGACGTAATACATCACTTTACGCGATGTATCGGATGGATACATCCCTATACGCAATGTATCGGGACATCGAGTGATGTATCCGAAACCAAGTGTGATGTATCATGACGTTGAGAGATGTATCCGAAGCAGGGACGCGATGTATTTGGACGTTTTGGGATATATCCGGATTCCACCAAATTCAAGAAAATTTCATAATTTGGAAAAGAGTAGGGATAGGATGTAATTAGCTCTTAACACTATGTGATTTGTGTAAAATTCCCTATTTTTTATGCATGACTTACCATTTTCTCATTGCAGATAAAACACACCCTAGTCAAAATAGGTGGCTATGCAAATTAAGCAAGGTCACGGCCTACTTCCTTCCCCTCCAACTACTTGAAAACAGATAGAAGTCTACTAACCATAACCAGAAAGAATAAAAATACCTTGGGCAGCAAAGAATACATTGAGGATCCCATTGCCTGCATCACGTCAACGGCTGAAGAAATAGCATCTTTAACATTTTGAACTTCTGCCTGTAGATGATAGATAGAGCCAGAAAATATTATTCCTGAAGCGTAATACCAAATCGTAAAAGAATGCAAGGAAAAAGTACCCTAGCTCCTTCCACAACAGGGAGACGAATAGTGCTGGCTTCCAGAGCACATATGGTCCCTGACAATGAACTGCAATGGTCTCCATCAATCATACCCCAATTTTCCAGACATTGCCCCTGAAATGTCCACAAAAAGAGTAAGGGATAATAAGATAGACAAATCAAGTACACATTACAAATGTTAAAACAAGAAATCAGACCATGAATATTTACTTCTCATTTCACAGCATATAAAAAGATAATAACCATCTTAGGCAGCGCAAGCACTACTCAGGTGCATGATGAAGGCAAATGTGAGATATAACAGGGAACATTATAATTGTAACTAGCAAGAGTTGTTTCATTCAACAATATAGTGTTATCTACAGAGATATGACCAAATAGTATGCATTAGCTCATGCATTTACTGTCATAATTTCTGTGTCATAGCTTCCCCTCAACCCTCAGGCCTTCAGTTTTCTTCCTACGCATCATATAGACTTTTAACCTCGTGTACTCTTGTTTCTTGTTTGTTCTTTTCAAATACATACATGATTTGTTTATCAAGTATCTGTACTCGAGAAATGGTTTATCTCATTGATGCATGTGTATTTAAAAGCATATCTTTTGATGTATAAGACTCTGTATATAAACATATGCAAAATAATTTGGTTTGAGGCAAAAGAACTGAAAGAGGGCTTACTTGTCCTTTGAGGATGGAATGCAGCTTCACATTTTTTCGCAGCAGCTGCAACTGAATTCTTTTGGACTTCACAGAATGCCGCAATTTTAAAGTAGTCAACCAAGCATTGTACAGGGTCCTCTGGTAAACAGATAATTTCACATTAATGGCACGAAATTTCGACAGCATTCTTGTCTATAGTTATACCACAGCTTTCAGTTTACACTATTAATTTATGGGTAGAAAAAAACTTGCAGCCAGTTTATGCATCATTTTAGCGAGTATAATTGTAAGAGGAGTATTAGGAAAAATTAAGACAGCGGGTCAGTTAATTTTTTCAATTTTACTTGATGATAATTATTGGTACACCTTTTTTACAGTTTTTATTCTAATATTTGAAGTTTGGTTTTATCACATTTTAAGAACGGTAAGTAATGTTTATTAAATATTTTGGTAAGGATGTTACTATTTCATTTAGACATCGAACTATGGTCTGTTCCAATTCAGCACCTGTATATTTCATCAACAACCCCTTAAGGGTGGGTTCACCAGCGCCCATTACGTAGATAAGTTCATCACACTAAATATGTCTTCTCCTTTCAACTATACGTATCAACATCAAATGGAACATGCATGAGGTTTTAAGGCTTAGTGAATTTAATGTGTACAAATAAAGGAGGTAACATATTTTAAGTGATTAATTTATTTATGTAATGAGTACTTGAGAACACGTGCCAAAGCTTTTTTTAAATTTTGAGTTGGAAATATCTAATAGGAACACACTGTTATATGTTTAGATGTTCAATCGAGATATTATATGTTTAGATGCTCAATCGAGATATTACATGTTTAGATGCTCAATAGGGATATGAGTATATGACATAGTTCGAGTGTCTAGATGTGGCAAGTGAAAACTTTTATATCTTAGATTTCTATTCATATATATAAAACAGGTCTAATTAACAATAAAATCTCAAGTAAAGAAACAACACATATCATGTATTTATTCTTTGAAATGGATTGGAGTTTACACCAAGTGCATAACTACCGGTGGATTACTCATCATATCATACAAAGCCTGAATAGGAACTAACACTCAAGTAAAGAATATTAGATAATAAAGACAGATATGTCTATTATCCCATTCAAGCACGCAAATTGAACAGTATATTGAACATGTCCAATTAACCATAAAAAGTTCAAGTAAAAAAGAACAAGCATAATATATTTATCATCCTGTTCAAACCGCAGGTTGAGGGATTCCTATATCTTCTTGATGAGTGAAACAGAAATGCGAACCTCCAAAAGTTTTAGTCTATTGTTATTTCTTAATGCAATTCATGTAAGCCATAAAAGAATTCATCATAACCCCCCCCCCCCCCCCCCGGTCATTTTGATCCCAGATGTCCATATATATATATATTGCATTACTATTATGGCTATTTTCATTTCTCTAATTACTATTTACTCTTAATAAGGAATATACATAATGCATTTCTATTATGGCAACTTTTCATTTCTCTAATTACACTTTACTCTTAATAAGGCGGGATGGGTGTAACATCTGACCCCAAATAATTTAGGATTGAGCTATCGTTGATTGGTTTATTTCATTTCCACAAATAACATTCACCACAAAGGTTTGCAAGGGATAGTAAATCTCAGATGATGTTTCCTTAGTAATGTCTATGTACTTGTATTTGAACTATGTCCTCAGTAACACTTAAAGAGAGTTAGTAGCATTTTAAAATTTTTTACCTCTGCTGTTGTTGTCTGTGCCCTCAGAGCAGCTTCTGCTTGTGCATTGACAAATCGCCATTGCAGGTTCCGATTATATAGAAGCCTTAACTCATGTGCATCAACTATCCGGTTTTCCCCTACCTTCCCTCTTCTTGCATCAGCAGCAAAACTCAAAATTGAGGGCATGATGCATGATTTATTAGATATTGAGCCCATGGAACCATTTTTTGTTCTTGTAGGACTTGGCATCCCTCTTAAAGGAGTATTAGCAGATGGTGTCAATGCCTTACTTGGTGATGCTGGTCTTAGACCTCCTCGAAGAGGAGACATTAGACCTCTAGAAGCTGGGACAACCCGGGGTGATGTTCTAGGGCTATCAGTCAGAAACTTCTTGTTTCCCATTTGCTTAGAAGAAGCCACTGTTTTCAAATTGCCATTGTCCATAGAAGAACCAAGTTCTGGCCCTCGTCTGACTCTGTTGTTAGTCTCTTGCCAAAACCTAGCAGGCACAACTATACCACGGGGACCTCCTCGTCCATGAATAACAGTCGGACCATCATGGACACCTGAGGTACTCCCTGAAGATACACTTTCACTATCTGAAGCCAATGCATCAGCAGACATAGCTGATCCATAAGCTGACTTCATATCTACCTCATCATTATCACTTTGAGGTTTCAATTTAGCTTCAATTCTAGCTCTATGATATATATCAATCACCGACTTCATTGACGAACTAGTGACACTTCCGGATCCAAATTTAGCCTTATCAATAGAACCACAATCCATGCTTCGTGTCAGAAAACTTGAATTCAGTGACTTCGACCTCCCTGGCCACCTATGCTGATCACTTGTCTTGACATTCTCAGTCCGATCTCTTGCTGGTGTGCACAATTCCGCCGCAACTTTACTCCTTTCCGGTGTAAAAAATTCCGCCGTAGCTTTCTTCCTCTCTGGCGTGACAAAATCCGCAGCAACCTTCCTCCTCTCTGGCGTGACAAAATCCGCAGTAACTTTCCTCCTCTCCGGCGTACCCTTCCTCACACTTCCAATATTGTTCGTCGCAGGAGGGGGCTTTGCTTTACTAACAGGTATAGAGAAAGACTGACCTTGAAAGGAAACGGATAAACTCCTACTGGAATTCAACAGCTGCTTCGCCGCAGCAGACTTCTCCGTAGACGCTGGCGTTACCGGCCGTCTCCGGTCCACCGACTGGGACCGTTTAACTGAACAGGAATTTTGAACCGGCGTCGCAGCAGGACGAACCGTCCTAGTCCCCATCGGCGATGGAGTCCTCAGTGAGGCAATCGAATTAGACGATGAAGAGTAAGTAGTCGAAGTATTCGAGGACGACGTCGTTGAGACAGAAGATGAAGAAGAAGTCGAAAGGTACCTAGAAGTAACCTCTCTAGATTTCGGTTTTCTAGAAGGTCCATTCTGAGCTTCTGAAGGCAACAATGGCGGTCTTTTCGGATTCTGATAACTCAAACCATTAGATGTGACCTTCTGATTGGGCTTTGTTGTTGATACTGCAGCTACCATTTCCACTTCTCACAATTCTTCACATCTCTCCGGAAAATTTCATTCTCTCAAAAACCCTAATTCACCAGAAATTCAGCTGAATTTATAGAGTAATAAAGTGCAAAATACGAAGAGATTACTTCTACAATCTGAAATTAAAACTATATGTATTAATAATGCCTGTATTAATGTAGAGATTTTTCACTTTGTAATTTTTAGAGAGAGAAACATACCGGAAATATGACCGTTATCAACGCTGGCGAACAATATACACGGAGGAGAGAGAAAGAGGAGAGAGAAAGTGGGACCTGAAGGAAATATTTGCGAGCATAACTGTCGTCCCCCACTGCGTTTTCGATGTGATTTAAAAAAAAAACAATGCATTAAGAACTTGTACTGCTACCCTTTATAGTTGTACAGTAAACACGTTGATGTGAACTTGTATTTTAGCGAGAAAATCTCGAACCAATCATAGATTTATTTTGGTATAATCTATAGATTATAATTTCGAGTTTGTTGAAACTCGTTATTGATATTTTTATTAGAATAGATGATTAATATAGGGATAATTATATATAATAATAAATTAATAATTTAAAATAAATGGAGTAGTTAGGGTTTGATTTAATTGTGTTACATAGCAAACGTTTGCAAAAAATTGTCAGGCGCCTCTCTCCCAAATATCTCGCTCGCCACTCTCTTCCAATCTCTCGCTCGCTTCCTCACTTTTTACACAAACACAAGTATATAAAAATTATTTCTAATTGTATAAAGCAGATGAAATTGTATAAATATATATATATATTTTTGCTCCCCTCTCTCCCCTCTTCCAGATCTCGCTCGCCACTCTCCCAAATCTCGCTCGCCACCCTCGCCTTTCTCACTTATACAAATAGAAGCGAAATGTATAAATTGCGTTTCTGTTTGTATAAAGCGTGAGAAAATTGTATATACACATGCAAGTACATATATTTTCGTCCTATACACTTATAATTATACAATAAAAATACTCCCCTGCCCAGTTTCTTTTGCCTTTCTCTCTTTCTCGTTTTATACAATTTTCAAATTGTATCTAATTTCTCTCTTTCTCGTTTTATATGATTCGATTCAATTGTATATTCCTTGTCAAGTCTCTTTTGTCTTTCTCTCTTTCTCATTTTATACAAATTCAAATTGTATATAATCGTTCTATACACTTATAATAATACAATTCGTTTTATACACTTCGTTTTTATACAGTTCTCTGCCCAAGTGTCTTTCTCTTTCTCATTTTATACACTTCGTTTTATACAATTTGCTTCAACTGTATATGTATAACGAATTATACAGTTTCTATGTTTGCTATGGAGCGCAATTATGTAAACTTTGCTATAGCATACAAATATGAATTTTATATTTGCTATATGTGAAAGTTGTCCATTAATATATCACTTTTTGAGAAGTAATTTCTTTTTTGAACTTAAGCTAACGTGGAATGCTTATGGAGTGAAATGTTTTTATTGTATTTTTGTTGAATCTTCGGAGAAACGTCACCTTGATGACAGTTGATTTTGATACTTTAATGACAGATTAGGTAAATTACATGAATATTTAAGAACTTATCTTAATATTTTATTATTATTTTAATAGTATTGCATTTTGTTTGTTTATTAGTATTTCGGAGAGAATATCCAAGCGTGCTTATAAAAAACAATTTAAAGTAGGTAAATGGAATTACGGGATCATTAAAAGCCAACATTTATGTTAATTAATTAATTAATTAATTAAATCATTGTAATTAATAATTATTACTCGCGGCACAGATTATGTCTCTTATAATGGAATTTATCCAGTTAATTAAATTAGGTGCGATAGTTTTGGATCAATTGTTGGGTTATATTATTACTCGTCTTACGTACATAGAAAATAATGTAAAAAATTAAGGTATTTAAACGTATGTAAAAGAAAAATATGATTGTCGAAATTTAATCAGTTATAATTTAATAAATATCGGGTAATCTTGAGCCTCACTCAAAAAAAAAATTCTTATATATAACGAAGGTCTAAAGTAACAATGTATGCTCCAATTTTCATTTATCTTCAAAGTAATGAGGTGGGAAGTAAAGTTTATTTGTACGACTAAGGTTTATTGTTAATATCCAAGATATCGTCAAAAATGTTATATTAATTCTTAATAATTTGCGCATCCTTGATTTTTTAATATATTTTCAATTGTTATTCTGAATCACAAATTATAAAGATCGATACGGATGTGTTTCACTATAAGAAAACTGTGAATCACTTGGAGATTTTCTTGGGATTAGTATGAAAATTTGCAGGAAAATAAATTTTCTACGAATTTTGATACTGATCCCCATGTAATTCATATTTTTCTTGTAATGTTTGTTTTTTAAAAAAAAAAAAGTTTAAAAAGACCACTTTAATTTTTTTCAAAACAAGTAGAGTAATACCAACTCGTGACAATTAAAGTTATGATAAACTTTAAAGTTACAAAGTAGAAATTTTAGAACGTGTTTTAAATATACTTCTAATTATGTTTATAGCGACTTGTGAATAATTATTTTCTGTAAATAGTTAAACTTACTCTTGGGATTATTACAAGAAATTAATAAAGTGATATAAATAATATAAGTACCATGCAAAAGGTACTATCATATAGGTTGTTACATGCATTAATACATGCCTTACCAAATTAGCATAATTTATCACAAGTTTTGATTCACATTGAATCAAACATGATTCACAACTATGACCTAAATCCAATTTAAATCATATATATTGAATTACAAGGTAGTTTGATTGGTGAATAAGTCATATCAAAATTAAATTACGATTGAATTGCAATTGATATAATCTAAACACAAATATTTAATTTATGCAACTATAAATGTGATAAACATTGTATAATTGTAAAATATATGTTTTGTTATACACTAGATAAGCTAGAAGTAAGTTTTAATTTCAATTTATTAACCTTATTTTGTTTAGAAGACTAAGAGAACAAGCCTTGAAAAGAGCATTTTGGTCATTTTGCTATTTTATCTTGAGATATTAGTAGATTTCACGATTGTAGGATGAATAAAAAATAATTACATGTGATATCTGAAAATTGTAATAAGTTAAACTATAACTTGAAAAATAAGACGATAGACCAACTCTAACTTTATTGAATTTTTGATAGCTGATTAGAATTATGTTTTTATTAATATCATATTGATTGATTATAAGAAAATTTATGTACGTATTAATTATCTTATATAGAGATAAGTTACGTACTTTTTTTTATATATGTTTTAGTTATTCCATCTTCTATCCTACGTAATTAAGCTCCTAATTAGCTATCAATACTGATACATTTTCGTAGTAGTTATATATTATTTTTTTTGTAAGGTCAGAAAATTAATACAATTGCCTATGTGATTAATAGTTACACAACACAACCAAACACACCCACCCCAATAGACTTCCATCCTACTTGGTATTTATTATGTAAGGAGAACATTAGGAAAGAACAATAATTAATTAAAGTGTTGAAAAATCAGTTCAACCAGATTTATTTTGTATTTTCCACACCATGCTTATTGGGGTCTATACATTAAAAATACAACAAAAAGCTAAATTACTTAAAATATTTATACTTATATAAAAATAAATATACCACATGTTAGGGTATTTTTAAAAAATTTGTAGGTGTTGATTTATACCTTGTGACATCGTTTTCAACGCAACAAATGAAGGCAAATTTGAATATTTTTGAAGAAATAAATGAATACCACTAATAGTATGAATTTAATGTACGTATATACTTAAATATATAAAAAATTGAATAAAATTCAAGTCACAAAATATATGTTTGAAATTTTACTAGTAATTATTTTCTTTTGAAAAAAAGTCAATGGTTTGTTTAAGCTACCTTTTTCTGGTCTAACAATTTGTTATATCGATTGTATTTATAATGGTTTTTAAGGATCCAATATAACTATTAGTTCTACATTGTTATAATATTATTCTATGAAATTGAACGACTTAAAAGTTCGTACTATTATTACGCAATATCTTAATTAATTAACGTATAAAGAAAAGTTGTAGAGAGAAGTAAACAAAGATGGGAACAGGAGAACAAAGGGTCTTCAACAAACTTAGAAAAAGATAACTAATTGATTAAAAATTAAATTAAGCAAAGTGGTCATTAACTTCAACAATAGCTAAAGCCAAACAAACTTTCAATAGACAAACAAACTTCCCTTCATATTGAAAAAGATGGCTTTAATTATCCCAAAAAAAAAGTTTCTTTTGATCTTAAGCCACTTTTATTAATAATTATAAATAATTAATTGCATTTTTCTAAGTTAACTAGTTAGTTGGTTTCCCTTACATCTTACACTCTTAATTGCCCGTTATATCATATAAAACCAGTCGAGACAGCAAATGATATATAAATCTAAAAATAATTCAATTATACACCTGATAAAATTAAATATTGTTTTGTTAATATAATTAAAATAAATGTAACTTTACCTATTCCTTAGGAAAAAGAAGAATCTAAAAGGAAATATTGTTTGAAAAGCATAAGGTATATATAAATATTTAATAGTAAATAATTTACTTCATAAGTGGTAGTAGTTAAGGAATATTAGATCGATGCATTATATTGTTTAACAATGCACGTTTCTTAATCACGAAAAATATAATTACGATTTGGTAGAACTTTTGTCATTTAATTAGAGTCACGAGAGGCTAATTGATGATTACACTTCGCCCAACCATTCCTACTTTTTTTTTTTTTGCTCAATTGCCTAATTATGTATTATAATTAGTGATTCATCATATACATTTAGTGGAAGTTAGTGTAGTGTAGAGTTTACGGGTTCAGTCAAACTCAGTATCTTTAGTCGAAGCAAAGCTAGGTAAAGCTGTCAATATAGGGTAGCCCACCCCATCCGTACTAATCCATATAATTTATACATTTTACAGGTTAAGCTGGGCTAGCCCACTTTTTAAAAAATTATATTATTTTTAGAATTATTAAATTAAATTATAAATTATAATTTAAAAATATTATCATAAATATCGACAAAACAATATTACATGATGTTCATGTTACTACTTTTTAATCAAATCCACAAATAAAATTATTTTTATAATATTTATTAAGTTTTTTTTCAAGTAAAAGTATAAATATCTAAATAGAAATATTAACCTAATTGTTTTGAGTTTGGACTCTCTTTAATTTTAAATTATTATATTATATTTTTAAATTAATTTTTATTGGCCCACAGACCGGCCCTATCGATATTTCTCAAGCCCTACAAATCAGTAGGCTTATTCAGGCCGGGCTAAAAAGTCATTTTCTCAAATGGCCTCCAAACATCGTAGCCCAACCCTATTAAATTTCGAGTTAAGCCAGGCCGGCCCAATAGGCCTAGCCTATATTAACAGCTCTAAAGCTAGGGAGTTGGTTGTTGGTTCAGTCAAACTCAGTTGTTTTGATTTAAATTTTATATTTATTGAATATGTATTAATTATTAATTTAGGATTTATTAACTTAAAATATTAGAATTCACAACCAATAAGCTTTTAATATTGTCTCCATCTCTAGTTTTAGTCCAGACCTTTTGGCTTTAGAAATTTATTAAATATGTACAGTTTATTTTGCTTAAACAAAAATTTCAAAATTAATCTATAAATTTAAAATTTTAATTTCATCTTTTTCGATATTAGTAAGCTTAGCAAAATAAATTTTTGTTTGTGGTAATGAGGACCATTTGAGGTCCCCAAAATGAACAAAAAGGAGAAGGCCATCATATAGACACTACCACATGCATTATCTATACTTTAATTATGCCTTAGCTAGCAAGAAACTTCTCTTAGAACTTTTTTCTTTCTTTTATGTGTTGTAGCATCATTTATAATATAAAGTGAATTGGCCACTTCACTAATTATCTTTTTCCTTTTTATTTGGGTCGAATAACAATCTGATTTATAAATTTATTATTTTGCTGGTCAGTTAAAAAAAAACAAATGATATTTTGAAAAAAAGGCATAATTTTCATTGCGATAAGTTTTTTTTTTTTGAAGAAATCTTCAAGCACACTTCATCGATAATCTCTATTTAATAATTACAAATAAAATAGAACATTTCTTCCATATATATTCGCCTAGTAAAGAAATTAAATATTTTGTAGTGCTAGTGAGCTATAGGAATATATATTATGAATTTATGATGATACACGATAAGTTTTTCACAAAGTAATCATCATTAATTATGGTTAGAAATCATTTTTTCTTGTGTGTTTGATTAGTTTCAGCTAGTTCTAATTGCTTTTCTAAGATATTACTATCACCAAACCAAAAGTAATTATTTTCAAAAGAAACAACTAATTATAATAATAGCAATAAACATGGTTTGTTTCCAATGCGAGGAACCTAACTCACCCCACTTAGCTTAAATGAAGTTATATTCATAGTCATGATTTGTTATACTATATTATTCAAAACCGAGATATCGTCGGCTGCATGTATGATCCTTTGAAAATAATATATTTTTAGAAAATATATCCAATATAGAGTATGATGATATCTTTAAAGAACTAGAGCAACACAAATAATTCGTTTATTATTCACTGTGTCCAATCCACATGACACAAATAGAATGACATTATTTTATATTTAGTAAAATGTCTATTTTATTTTTAGTTGGATAATATATCGTGACATAAAAATATTTATGACTTATTTTAAATGTAAGTTTTAGAAGTTTTTTTTTCTTTAATTCCGTGACAGTCAAATTAAATTATATAAATTAAAACGAAAGAGTACTTTGTAGTGTATTGTATGTTACGTATACGTATAAAGTTCTCCTCCTTTTCTATCATTATCTTGCAATGCTTTAATTGATGTTATGTTTTGCTAGTTGTAGCCCATCTCTTTTTCTTTTCTTTTGTTCTCTTTTTCTTCACAAGAACCTCACTTTTCTCCATTTCACTTAAATCAGACCCTTTTAGTCTGGAGGATATAGCTAGCATAATTTTTTATATGTATGACGAGTATCTGGTTCAGTGAATTAAGTTATTTCTTCTTTTATTATAAGTTTCACATTTGAGCGATTTTAGATATAGAAAAATGATTGGTAGACTCCAGAGATCGAGCATTTCTTCCTTAATGGAGCTCTAGTCCAGTCAGTGTGAATTCAAATTAATCAGGCTTTAATATAGATATCAAACACTGAATAAAAAATTATCAAAAAAAATATTTTTATTAAAAATACTTATTAATTCTTATCAGAAATATATTTCTCTTATTTCTTTCACTGGAGAATATGAATATTACTGGTCATAGTTTCACTTTTTGTATGTCCCAACTTTTATTTTCTTCTGGATTCCACTGCTAGTGATCATTATGGTTATGTATCTCAAATTAATCAAAATGTTGACATTAATTTGGCAACGTATAATTTCCTTCCCATTATATAATTATACGAAAGTAGCAAATCTATTTTACTTTATCTGGTTTCAAAATATTGTCATATTTCACTTCTCAAGAGTTAAATTACATAAACTTCGACTAATATCTTAACCTCTATTTTTTCACCATGTCGACATGAGAAGAATTCCTACTATTGTATAATTCATATAGTTTTCAGATATAAAAAATTTACTTTTAAAATATATAGTAATATAATCCAATCTAATTTAGCTCCAAAAATTAATCGAATAAATTTTTAAAAACCAAACATAACAAGTATTTTGAGACGAAAGTGTATTTATAAATATACTCACTTAAAATATAAATAAGATGTATTAAAAACTAAGATATATTACGTGTTAAGTATTATACGACCTGATGATCATATAATAGTTCTTTATTGACTTGAAGGAATTGAGAGAGAATTTAATATGGGAAAGGTGGGATATTGTTCCATATAATATATGCTCCTTAAATTGAGAAGATAACAAAGGATAAAGTATTCCTTGCGTTGCGTACGCAATTTAGGAAATTAACTTATTAGCTAGGGAAAGCAAATTGCTACATGGAACTTGGACCAACGTTTTACTACGGCAAAGGCAAAGCATCAAATATGTACCAATTACTTCCTCCGTCTCATTTTAAATGGACACTTTTTATTTTACACGATAATTAAAATATTATTAATAAATTGATTAATTTTACTATTTTGTGCTTTATTCATACTAATTAGCCTCTTTAAGAAAATAAAGTTGAATCTTCAGAATTTGATTAATCTTCCAAAGGTCATATTAATTATAGGGGTAAAATGGGGAAAAAAATAATTAATTATGTCCTAATTTACTAAGTAATCAAGTAATATGAAACAAATATTTTTAATAAAATGTCATCTAATTGCAAATATTATTAGTATTTTGAGTGACCGATCAAAATATATTTTTTTTGTTTCTCACATTGAAACCCCGACTAAATTTGAATCGCGCATTGCAGACACTCTCAACATAATTTTCTTCATACTCAAAGCTCATACCTAAAATTTCTAAGCTCTAATTAAAGACGAAATAGTCACACAACTGCACTACGGCCACTTTTAACTTTGTCCTATATATTCTCAATGATATCTAGCATGTGTTAGGTAGTTGAGGAAAACAATTAGACAAGTACAAGGGGGGAAATGAGCGATTGGGAATATCTCATATGATATTTTTCATCTATGATCATTTGAGTACTAATTAGCTAAAGAATCAAGGATTTTGGCACACTATTTATTAATTAATCTCATTTTCTATATGTGGTTAATTATTTATTATAATTATCCTTTAAGTGATTATATACGTAAAAGAAAAAATTAGATGAATTTCAATACTTTAACATTCTACACAATTGAATAATCGTAACTACTATCCCTTTTAGAGAACTTAAAGTTATGATTTGGTGTTCTCAATTCACTCGAAAGATCAATATTTACGAATTTCTTAAAATATGAAATTTATAATCTGAAACTTTGAATGAGTTATGTACAATGTGGTTTATTTTTTTAATTTAAAAAGGGTATATTTTGTACATATTATAGTTTAATACAGTGAACTTTTTCCTAAAATTGAGACAACAAAAATCAACATCTTGGTCCAAGGTGACATCTAGTGCTAATGATTATAATTAGGTTCACCAGTTAATACCTTGATCAGTTAAGTCATATTAATATTAGGAAATAATGGTAGTTAGAGAAAGAGTTATGACTTAACTTTCACTTCTGGAGTCTATTATAATTGTTGGATGATATATAATTGTTAAAATAATGAAACTTCACTACTTAATTAATACCCAAATAATCTCAAGTACTGGTGACCCACATATTCTTTAGTAATTTCATGGGGCCATTAGACTATTTAACTAATAACTTAATGACATTTGGACTCTTTTAAAACTTCTTTTTGATGTGTGCAAAAATTTTTTGTTAGGGAAAAATTATGATGCGGAGGATATTTAGATTGTATTTATGATATGTAGCTATAATTTTAGAAAATTACGAAATATAATCGGCCTTTTTTGTCATAGTGATTGACTGGTTGAAGAGTTTTCCTAATTCTGATCACTAGATCAAACGTTCAAGGTTGATAAACAGACTATAGTTACGTCTTGGGTTTTATAGCAAACACAAAATACACACATCAACATATGCGAACTAATATATGTCGATACGATTCTTTCGTGTATTTTCAGCTGGCTAATACATGTAATATTTTCCAGCTGAATATGATTCTTTTGTTAATACCCGTTTGATATAACTCTTTTACATGATATAATAATCGTAATTATATTTCGTAAATACGCTCTAAACTATAACTATAATTTTTTAAGAAATACATAAGACACCTTTTAATATAGAAAAAAAACTTTCCTATTATTGGTATCTACTATCTAGTGACCATCTAAGGTGTATTTTGAAAAGGGAAAAAATGGGTGAAAATTATATATGTCATTATATATTAAAAATGGTGACGTATAAATGACAAAGTACAATTAAAAAGACATATATTTTTTGGGTAGTGTGTTTCACATGATAGAAAATATGTTCTTTAAATATTTTATTTGATGAAATTACTTTTAAAATATTTGGTTGCATTATATTATTATAAAATAAACTTAAATAGTGGCGAAGTTATGCAAACTCACAAGTGGAATTAACTTGCAAGCAAGTACCAGCCAGGGTCAACATTATAACAATTGACATTATGGCTAAATCTTCATATATTTTATTTTTAAGTTACACGTTGTCAAATTTAATTTCAGACACGATATATTTAAAATTATTTGAAAGTAGATTTAGATCAAAATTTAAATATTACGTGGACTTCCCAAATTATTATGTAGGTGTGAACATTTTGACGAAACAAATGGTAATGGGCTCAGCCCAATTGACAAGAAACCAAATAAATTGACATTGTCACTCTCCAGTTTGTTAAATGTCGGACGGTTACAAAACAAAATTCACCTCAATAAAACAAATTTAAAAAATAAAAAATAAAAATTTCAACATACCAAAAAAAATACTAGTACCAAATTTTGGAATTTGAACAGAGTACATTATTTTTTGATAAATTTTAGGAATCACATAATTTTAATATGAAATTACAATCTATCCCTCCTTAGTTTTGTAATTACATTAATCCCTTAAACATTAACACAAACTGGATATATAATATGAAGCTCGGATATATTAAAAAAGTATCTCAGATACATTATAACATAAACTGGGAACATAATCTGTAGCTTGAAAACCTTAAAAATTAGCTCGAAAACATAATAAACCTAGCTTGGATACATTATAAAATAAACTGGATACATAATATGTAGCTCGGATACATTAAATACTAGTTCGGATACATAATATGTAGCGCGGATACATTAAAGAAATAACGAATTTTAGAAATAGAAGAGGATATTGAAAAATAAGAAAAAACATAAGACGTGTATTTCAGTAATTTTTCCTGATTCCAGAGTATACTCGTCAATGAAATTAACTTGTTTTTTAAGCAAATACGTTATACGTACCACCTAGATAAGGTACAAATACGAACCACTAAAACACGAAGGTTCAAATTAAATTTTACAAGAAAAGCAAATAAAACATACATTGTTCTATTGAAGTTTATTACATTCTTCTAATTTTTAACATTAGAATATGAGATGTGTTTGATCAGACTGTGCTACACCTCGTCTCATCACCCTAGGCAATGATCCGTGAGAACGGATCATGCCTATGGAAACCCCACGGGGTTGGAGCGAGTCGGAGGAGGAGGTGGTGAAGGTTGCTTAGGAATATAAGGCATAAGAGGAGTCCCATGTTGTATAGGCCCGGGTCTTACTGAAGCTTTTGAGCTTGGAGCTGGATCTATTGGACGGTAATCTTCTAGATTTATCTTCCCTGCATCATCGATCCTTCTTGCTTCATTGACATTGCCCTGCAAATTTTACGTTCAGAGTAATACGACTCTCGCATAGTTTAGTTATGTAACTGACAATTTTCATCAAAAATAATGTAACAATTCAAAGTACAAGTACCTGTAGCTTTCTGTTTTTGATAATCACTGTTAATTCATTATCTTCCATTCCTGTGATTCAAATATATAAGAAGGCTACTCAGTCAACACACTACTAAATATTTTCTCACTATCAGTATTTATTTAAACTGATATTTTGATGGACTCGGTGTAAAAAGAAGAAAAAAATGAATAATTATCTCTCAATCTATGTCCGAAATCTCAAAGCACACTTATACTATACATAGGTTCTATTACTCCAAACTTATTTTATAAATAATTTTCTACTCTTTTTTGATATATGTGGCACTATCTTCTAGGTCCAGCTTCAAGCTATCTAGTTGATAGTGTCACATAGACCGAAAAGAGATAGAAAATTATTTATAAAATCAGTTCTGATAATATGATCTTAGTATAGTATAAGTGAGATTTCGGGCATAGATTGGGAGTACTTCTGAATTTTTCAGAAAAAGAAAAATATGATAATGGTTTCATATTGGAAAATTAGAAAGTATACCGCTATTTCACTGAAAAGTCGATTTTTTCATCATGCATTTTCTCAATGAATTGATTTGAGGTGAGCTGATTCAATAGAAAATAAATGGAAATTATGTTCTACAGTACAAATTTGTGAGATTCGATCTAGCCTAACTCATACTCAAAAAGCTAGCTCAAGCCTTATAAAAAATTCACGCTCAATGCATGGACAATATTAATACCAAGTGAAATTAGATCTTACGTTAACTCACATCTCGAAACCTAGCTCAAATCGCACATGTGGACTTTTGTTATAACACTTTACAAAATCAAAAATAATTTCAAATATAGCAAATCTTATGCTAAAATTTGATAAAAATATTTACCAGGAGTATTCGTTGAGGTGCCTCCATTGTCATAAGAAACAGAGCAAACCAAAACTGCCATTGTCAACAAGAGCAAAACAAAAGTAGTCTTCATAATGTGAGAGTATTACAAAATGCTGAGAAAAATTAATTTATAGAAAAACAAATAGACTATAGTACAATATAATCAGCCCATTATTTGAAAAAAAAAGTTTGTTAAGAAGCCGCCTTTTTTCACCTTATTTTCGGATTATATAAAAAAAATAATAAGAGACCAGAAAATCCGTCGAGATAATAAGAAGAAAGTGTTCTAGCCCATGTTGCAAGCCTATATATGTATATGTATATATAATAATCTCTTTCGTTCATTTTTACTTATCACGATCTTTTTTAAGAATTTAATAATAAGATGATTAATTAGCATTTCAAAAACGTGTTTTTAATCATTAATAATAAAATTGTAATATATAGTACAATTTGTATCGCTTTTGAATATTTAAATTTTATCTTAAAATATTAAAATATATAATCTAATTTAACTTTGAAAGTTAACTAAATTGACTTTCGACAAACGTAACGTGACAACTAAAACTTAAAAGGAAAAGGGACAATTAACTTATTGCTCCCTCTATCCAACAATAGTTTCACTATTGACTCGACACCCCCTTTAACAAACAATAAATAGTAGAGATAATACTACTACTATACTATCCTTTGACTTTATTAAATTTTAATGTTTTTAGAATGTATTAAATACTCCCTCCGTCCTTTTTTACTTGTCCACTTTTCCTTTTATAGTTATCCCTAATTACTTGTCCATTTTGACAAATCAAAAAATAATAATTTTGTCTATTATACCCTCAACTAAATGACTAATTACTTTGAAAAATATAGAACTTTTCATCCACTTCATAATTCATAAGGGTAAAATGATAAACTCACTACGTCATTAATTATTTTCTTAATAGGTGTGTCAGTTCAAAAGTGGACAAGTAAAAAGGGACGGAAGGAATAATAAATAGTGTAGTATTTAATAGCAAGGGTAAAATAGACACAAAAGATAAATTATCTCTTTATTTTTTAAAGTGAACAAATATTATTGGATACTCTCTCCGCCCCATTTTCTAAGTCACCTTTGGATTTCAAGATTCAAACAAGTCTATCTTTGACCTTAATTTTTTTCATAGATCTTTTAAATATTTTGAATTATCAATTATTGTGACTCATAATACTTTTTACGTAGTTTACAAATATATAAATTTATTTCAAAAAAACTGAAGATTTCATGCGCAAATTGTCTGACTCTCAAAACATAAAAGGTGTCATATAAATTGGGAGACAGAGGGAGTAACTATTTTTAGCATAATAAACAACAATTGTTGAACGAAGGAGTATCATAATAATTTGTTTTTAAAATAACATAAACAGAGGGAACTAGCCACTAAGTATTACTTGTCCAATTTAAAAAAACTAAGAGATGATCACTTGATTCCTAACTATAGTCGTTTTTCAAAACATTTTCTAGGTGATATGATAAAATCATCCTTCTATTTATTATTTCTTAAGTGAGTGTATCAAATTCTGAACAAATAAAAATAAACGAAGATGGTATAAAAATAAAATAATAGTTTTATTTTGTGAAAAAGAGAGTGGTGAAAGATAACATGTGTCCCAGTGCAGGGACTATTGGAGGGGGTGAGGGCAGTAAATGAGAGAGTAATTGCTACTGTATTTGTTTTTGAATTGCATGAGAAAAACAGTGTGAAATTGAATGCTGAGAGGCTTTTGCAGTCTCAAAACTTTATGGCTTATCGTTACATTAGTTAAATATTTCTTTTGTTTTTACTCGAAAAAATTTATCAGCTAAACAGTAAAAATCTGATGTCCATTCTATTCAACGAGAAATTATAAGAAAATGTAATTAGTGATAAATATCATGATTATTTTTAGTAGTGTCCATAAATATGGAGTTTCAAACTGACAAAAATCAAAGCAATAAAAAATAAACTTAGTTGATATGATTTCTTTCGATTAGATTCAAATTTTTGATTAACAGGCTTATATCTGTCATGGGCTTTCGCCTGATATAATGTGAATTTAGATAAGAGGCCGAAGGTAGTATGACCAATTTTTAAAAAATGAGAAATGAACAGTAGATATAACTCATCAATTACTACTATTATAAATTGCTTTTATTATGACTGACCAGATTACTCCTTTTCGTGCTACCATATAGGCATATCAATAAATTTCTGCTCATCCTTATAATATAATAAAAATAATTGACGGACAGTAGGTAACTTCTTAAAACCTCCTTATGATAATGATTACTTTAGTTGCGGAAATAAGGATAATAATTTCGAAATAAAATGTAAAATTATTATTTTCTGTTTGATTATGAAAATAAATGCATAGGATATGCCTAACTTTTCAAAATGGGAAAATTATGCGGCTAAATAAATTTATACTATTTAATTACTCATCATAGTTGTAGTTTGCTATAAATACCACTCGCGACTAACATTATACATTAATTGTGTGGGCTGACTCCGAATTTGTATAATTAGCCACGTTTGTATATGTAGAATTCGCCAGGATATATAAATATATATGTATAATTACAATTATTTAACATATATACATATATACAATTCACCTCTCTCCCACTCTCTGCCCTCTCTCTCTCGCCTCTCTCCTCCCTCTCCCAATCTTGCTTGCCATATATACAAATGCATATGTATAATATAAAATTATATACATATACAATTGACCTCTCTACCACTCTCTGCCCTCTCTCGCTCGCCTCTCTCCTCCCTCTCCCAATCTTGCTTGCCATATATACAAATGCATATGTATAATATAAAATTATATACATATACAATGCACCTCTCTGCCCTCTCTCGCTCGCCTCTCTCCTCCCTCTCCTAGTCTCGCTCGTCTCTCTCCTCCCTCTCTTAATCTCTCTTGCCATATATACAAATACAATATGTATATATACAATTATCTTACCAATTTACATATACAATTCGCCTTTCTCCCACTCTTTCCCTGTCCTCTCTTTCGCCTCTCTCCTTTATATAACATGTAGCTACAAATTATAATTATCAAACTATAGCTATGGAGAGTAATTAATTATTTTTAAGTGGCTATATGTGAAAGTTTCCTTTTCAAAATTGCAAAAATCAAATAAAATAAGAAGGCTCAGCCCGTTATGTTTACAAGTCCAGGCCCATGTTAGTTGAAAAACTCAATACGTGATATCTCCCTCATCGTCTGCAGAGAGAAGCTTTGTTGTATTTGTATAACTCAACAACAATACATATCGTTGTCCCTTTGGGGACATCCGATAAAATTGGAACGATACAGAGAAGATTAGCATGGCCCCTACAAATCGAGAAATGGTCCAAATTTTTTTTTCAAACAAAATCCATAACTTTTTTCTACTTTCTTCATGATCCTGTGGTTTGCTTCTTTTTTCTTTTTTTTTGGGTGTGTGTGTGTGTGAAAAGGTTTTTTGGCGTGCAAATTTGTGTATTGAAAGATCAAATGGCATTGGGCAGAACACATAGATGGAAACATGTAAAATGGACATTTATGTATATGGAAATTGAACGAAGAATTTGAAGTTTATGGCTTCGGAATCATTTTTTAAACTAAAAATAACATTCATCGAGTTTGGTATCATAAAAATTTGGAAAGGACGTTTTTAGGGGAAAAATGCTTAGAACACATAGCTGGAAACATGTAAAATGGACATTTATGTATATGGAAATTGAATGAAGAATTTGAAGTTCATGGTTTCGGAATCATTTTTTAAATTAAAAACAATATTCATCGAGTTTTGTATCATAAAAATTTGGAAAGGACATTTTTTAGGGGAAAAATGCTTCTCGTATGTAATAACGCCTCGAAGATAGGATAATTCATCTATGAATTTACTATATACAAATATACAGAATTATGTATCATTACATATATTTTATTTTATTACCAAAGACAAGTAATTCATTGTCCAATAAATTCAAAAAAGAAAGATTTTTGTACGTAACAACACTTCGAAGATAGAATGATTCATCTATAAATGTATTATGTTACGTATAAATATACGTATCACTACATATTATTTACTTAATTAAAGACAAGTTTTTCACTTTCCAAAACATTTTGTATGAAACAACATCTTGAAGATAGAATAATTCATCTATAAATTCATTCTATACAAATATAGGTATCACTAACTCAAGTTTAGAAAAATATCTAAGAAAAACAATACATCCCATCTCCAATAAATTATACGTACTCCACTAAAACCAACTCTCATACATCTACATGATCAATAGTCTCGTTTCAAATAAGTGAAATTAAGAGTATGAAAAAGTTCACGATCATTCGTCTTGCAAAAAGCACGCAGATACTTGAGATATACAAGCTAGAAAAATACAATAAAAACATATTAATTGATCACACGCTACGACAAATGAAGGGAGCACGTTTAGCCCAATCAACAATATCCCAAAATCGAACTTTTTTGCGTCCACAAGGAGATTTAGAAGCATCTTCTTTTTCGTTCTTTTTCAGCATATCCCACAAAATTTGAACATCTTCATATTCACATTTCCTCACATCACGGTGTAGCTTTACATGTCCTATAAAATAAAAATTTCGAGAGCGGTTATTCAAGATGTTTAAGTTACGAGTTTAATTTCTATATATCAACACTATTTAAATAAATTCATATTATATTAATCAGTGACGTAAAAAAAACTATAAGTAATTATCTATAGTTATTTTATAAGTGGGGTTTAGGAAAGGTAACATACCATGCATGCAAATTTTACTTCAACTTTTGAGGGGCAGAGAGTCTGTTTCGATAGACCATCGACTCAAAAGAAAAGTTATTCGAAGAGAGTTGCAAGAAATATATGACAATAAAATATCAAGATACAAAGAAAATAAAGAACATTCCTCATTATGTTTCAATTCAAACTCATCAATTTCATTGAGTTATTATTAGCTCCTAAGATATCAAATGACTCAATATCCCCAATAGAAGATGAATTGAAATAGGATAAATTAAGTAGACGATGTTGGAGGAGAGCCTCGAGTAATTGATAAAGTCGATATCATGTGATCAAGAGATGAATTAAATGAGAACGTAACTAACCAGTTTTACGAATGCGAATACGTGTAGATACTCTACCCCAAGCTTTGCGCATTGGATCCATCATCTTCTCCCAACACTCCATCAACAATTTAACAAAAAAAAGAATTTCCTTTTCCCTAATTTGTGTATGTGCAGCCTGAAAATAAAAAAAGTCTCTCTTTTCTCTCTATTTTCTCAAGAAAAGAGAGATGAAAAGAGATATTTGTTGTAGAAAACAAAAATAGTGTTTGTTGATTATTTAAGGTTTTCTTTTGTCCACCATTTGGTGGTTAATCATAAACGAGAATAGTTAGGGAAAAAAATGGAAGGAGAATACTCTACACTTTTACTATTTCTAGAATCAATTTTCTCTACGATTAATTAATTTTTAAATTTAAATAGTATTACATAAATTAAAACAAATTGAACCAATAATTATTATCCGGTGATTGAGGAATAAGGAATATATGTGTCGATGCCGGCTTCTAGACACTTTATTTTGCCACGTGGGACCATACTCTACTCATTGTATTGACCGGCCAACATGTTTGTATGATTAGTTGTGGCCTTGTGAAAATAATTATGTCACTCTAATCGGGTGGTTTATCGGTCAAGTCAGAATTTAAAATTTATAAAAATTTAAAGAAATTATAATTTGGAAATAATGTCCGAAATTATTGTTATGATTTCAAACATTATGAAGAAACTTTTAGCTTTGTGCTTTTTAAAACTGTATTTTAAAGGTAAAAGGTCCTCCATAAAGTTTGATATCGTAACAACAATTTCAATCAAAGTTCGGATATATTTCAGACTTTTTTCTTTTACAATTTATATTCATTTTAATTTTTAAATTTGATATCCGATTGACCAATTTAAGTATTTTAATATTTTCAATTTTCAGCCAGTATGTTGAGTTGGTGCTTTTTCTTGTAAAAAATGAACATCCAAATCAAGTATTAGTATTGAATTACTTTTTTAGTTTCTCATTGGACGATCATGATATTTCAAAAATGGAAGAAGAACATCACCATTTTTGTTCAATAAAATGAATGACAAAGACATTGTACAAGAAGGCTGAGGCTATGTATAGAAATTTCATTCACCAATACACAAATTAACAAATAAAAATTAATGTGATTCTCAAAAACTTTTTTTTTATGCAACTGTTTTTTTTTCTTCACATAATCATCAAGTATAGACTAATCAGCAGTAATGACATTGTTGATCACTCAGCTGACTGATTTAACTTTCTTTTGGTTCAATCTTCAGAGAGAATATTGATACATTCATAGCGCGGCGTGGAAATTAATCAGAAACTTTCTTCAAATTTGCAACGTACGTCAAATATATAGTCCATGCATATGAAAATGAACTATTAACCAATGGCTGCGAAAGAGAGGTTAACAGATTCTTAGAGATCAGAGTGAGAGAAGGAGTTGAACTGAGCATTTTACTCAATTTGAAATTAGTGAAACAGGGCAAAAATAAGCTTTTCAGAAAGACATAATACATGAACAAACACTCAAACTTGATCTCAGTTGGCAAGTAAGCACTCGAACTTTGAGAGTTCACATCTAGACACCTCAACTCATGTCCATTATGTCAGTTGAACACTCCAACTTATAATAGACACCTCCAAATTTATGTCTCATGTCAGCATTGGGTGTCCACGAGACACATCAGGGGTGAGTTGGAGTGCTTATTTACCGATTGAGGCAAAAATTGTGTGTTTGTTTATGTATTATGTCTTTCAGAAAGGCTAATAGTCAGAGCCCAGAAGTGCTGGACTATCTCATTATAGATATTATACAAGTTCTATTGAAACAAAGATTAGGAATGCAAAAATACCTGCAAATGGACAGGGACTACTTTATATGTCAAGAAATCACACAATGGCCAGTACATAAGTCCATTAGTCATTGTCGGGATCAGGTCTCGTTTCAATCTTGCAACGATTTCTTCTCCATTCTCACCTGAACATCCCAAACAAAATAGATTGAACCAATTAGAACATGTAGAGAGAAATGAGATAACAAATCCAAATGCAAGGGCAACATAAGAATCAGTGCAGACAACAACTGATGTATAACAAATAATGGAGAACTCCTAAAAGCTACTCTGAGAGCATCACATCTAACTGATACAATGTCCATGATCACCGTATAGCCAAGAAAAGTAAGATTCTAACAGAAATGGCCTGTCCTCTGTTGAAAAGGTCTCGACATAGGCTATTGTTTTGTTTCAACTTTATTAAGAAAAGTTATTAACAGAAAGTAATAGCCATATACATTTCTCACAGTATCGGTACATAAAGTTCCATGATGAATGTAGTAGCCATACTACAACAACAACAACAACAACATACCTCGTGTAAATCCCACAAGTGGGGTCTGGGAAGGATAATGCGTATGCATCCCTACCCCTACCTTGTGAAGGTAGAGAGGTTGTTACTGATAGACCCTAAACTCAAGTGAAACATATCAAAATCAGTAAGAAAAGTTATTAACAAGAAGTAATAGCCATATACTCGGGGGACATTTCCACCATTAGAGATTTCCATAGAAGTATATTAGCTTTGATCAAATGCATATGGTGTGGTGATGATACATATACTAATCAAGAAAAGTAGTAACATAATTGAGCAACAGTTGAAATGAATGCATACCTTGTAAAGCTGCATTGAAAGAGAAGAAAGCAGAATTAATGACAGGCCCATAAGCAAAATTCCCTAACAACAATTTCTTCAAGGTAGAAACAACATCTCTCTTTGGTAATACTCTCCCCATAAAGTTAAACCACTGATGTTGTGCTGTTCCTAAGATGATCAATGCATACCCAGCCATTCGCAGAGTCCTTATTATATCTAGAGAATCCGAAGGTGTCATCGTAATCATCTGACCAATACAAACAACATCATTATTCAAAATTTTCAAATATTTGATCAAATCAAAACAGTAACAACTACAACTATGCCACAATTCCGAACTAGTTAGGGTCGTGTACAGAGACGGACACAGAGTAGATTCACAGGGTTAACTAAACCCAGTATTCTTTACAATATCATAAATATATATGTGAAAAACACTAAATTTTCAACAAAATATCAAGTTCTAAGCACATAACTGCAAAAGCACAAAGACTTAAGTTATGATAACATAAATATTGAATACATCAAAGTGAAAGAGTACTAGATGCATCACACAGCTGTGATAAGGTATATGGATCATCCAGGGGCGGAGCTAGGTAGATATCATCTGAAGCCCCTTCGGCAGAAAATCACATTATAAATGTATAAGGTTAAAATTATGTTTTGTGCCTATATAGTTGATTTTGAACCTATGGCTTCTTTGTGTAGTTAATTCTTCACATTTTTTAGTCCTATACTCCTATTTGTAAAAATTTTGTCTCCGCCGTTGGATCATCTATTCATCTATGTCAATTCCACTATATTTGGATGAAGGGCTGAGTTCAAAGGTTACTCACGGTTCCGTCAAACTAAGAGCATGTTTGAACTGACTTAAAAGTTGATAAAATATATTATTAATTTATTTTAGCTTTTGAAAGTGCTTGACAAAGTTAAAAATAAGTCAAAATAAGTTTTTAAATGAGTTTAAGGCATCCCCTTAATTTTTATTTTTTTGACTCAAAAGTCATTTTAAGTTTGACTTTTATTTTATTTTATTTGTATTAAAAGCTTTTTTTAAAAAAAATAATCAATCCAAACCGGCTCTAAGTAATTGGAAAAATTACATGAATTGGTACATTTTAATAAATAATTACTGATTTTAGCAATACTTTTTATTTATTACTGTTTATAGCAATACTATGTTAAATCTGCAATATGTATTAAAAGTGAATTATGTATGCAATATATATGAATTATATATGAATAATACTTGTTTTTAAAAATATATTATGTTTGTTTGGTAAAAATTTGACACATTGTATGAATGTGTGATAAATGAATTATCTATCATTAAAATTTATATTATATGTGAATAAAAAATTGTTATTTGTAATATGAATTAAACTTGTATTATAAATGAATTAAAAGTGATCAAGTGAAAGGGAAATATTATTACTATAAATGATAAATATTTTTTTATTATAGTATATTTATGTAAGTTTCCCTAAATAATTTCTCTACCAAAAAAATCCTTAATATATTGGATTAGTAGAAAGTTTATGATTATACTTTTCTACTATTATTATCACTTCCATCTATTTGGACCAGAGGCGGAGCTAAAAAATTACTCATGTGTTCGGTTAATCTTAATAACTTTAGTCCGGATTTACTAGCACATGATATCACTATCCTAAAATCTATACGAATTTCATTTTAACACAAAGCAATAAAATCACATAATTAAGCAAAACGAGAGAATACCTGAGAAGTAACATCAGCAGCAGCAAATATAACAGCAGAAGAAATAGATTTTGTGATAATCGGACGAGATTCAAGAGCTCCCAAATAGCACGCCAAGAATCCAATACGTGTTTTCGCAGAAGCTGAAGATGGATTTGATTTTCGAATAGAAAACGGAAACGAAAGCAAATTGGTTTTAGAGATTTTAGTTGCTGAAGTATTCATAGATCGAGCAGAGTAAACTCTGCATTGTTGATAATGAGAAACAAAATTGGACTCAGAAATTGAATTATTGAACATTAAACGATGCTTTGATTGTTGAATTATGCTGCGTTTTGCTAATTTAGCAAGATGATCGATCCCCATTTTTACTTTATGCTACTGTGTTTGATTATTTATTTATTTTCCGTATGTTTGTGAATTTTGGGAACCAAAAATGGCGGGGATTTATAGATGCGGCAAAAAGGGAGAATATCAAATTTGGACCCTTATGTTTAAGGTTAGGCTCAAAATAGTCCTTTTAAGTAAGCATTGAACAATTTCGATCCTTTAATTTTGTTGCGTGTAATTTTCACAAGTGAGATTTGAAAATAAATATGCGTAAACTTTATATACTTGCCTATGAACATAGAGAGGGTGTTTCTAATAAACTTCCGATTCAAATAAAATAATCAAAATCGGTAAGAAAATAAAATATATTAATGAAGATTTTGTAAAAGAAGAAAAAGGTTAACACTTTTAGTCCTCGTTAAGGTATTTAATAATTTAATATCGTTGTTAGATTTAACAGTAACAGTAAATATATAGTTAATCATAAATATCAAGAAAGTCTCTTCAAATTATAAATATATGCAACACAAAAAACTTATACTAAACACGAAAAAATAATGAAAATTACACCTCAAAAAAACTGCATAATACTCTATAAAATTATATATCTAAATGTGAGTTTCAACTCAATATATATTTGATAAAGACCGATGATATTAACTTTTGGCAAACTTAATGAATCAAAATTCATACTTAAAAGGTCATTTTGATATACTCTCAAACATAGGAGATCATTTTTGTTATTCTTTTGTCAAATCAAAAGATCAAATTAATTACAAATTAGTCCTTTTATTTTTAGTTGACTTTAACTTGCTTTTCATTTGCTCAATCCTCGTGTTTTATTTTCAATTATATTCCAAAAGATCTCATCTGATTATTGGAGTAATATTGAGGAAACATGCTTTGGCACTCATTTGCCAGCCATTTTTTGGCACGTCAAATGAAGAATATTAATTTCCACAAAACATATTTAATTCAACTTCGATTTCATTTTCCACGTTCATATGCAAAATATTCTTGATATCATGCAGAAATTAAGTGCGTCACAATTATTTTTTTTTAAAAAAAATTAGAATGAATAAATAAGAAAATGACGTGTGGTGAGACAGATCTAATCAAATGCAAGTAAAAATAGTTTTGACCAAAAAGCTAAAGGGCACACAAATCGGCTTTTATGGGCTTGTTCCGTGCATGATTACTCCTTATCAGTCTCTTAGGATGACAAAAGGACGGGTTGAGTTAAAATTGAAAATATTAAAAAAAAAATGAAAATTGAGTTGTGTTCTAATTTGCCCAAGTTTACTTTGATCTCATGAAATGGATTTAAAATCAGGTTGGGTCTTGATTATCCAATTTGATTCGCTTACGCTATGTTTGGATCATTGTTACCATTGTATTGTATTGTATCGTTACTATACCTACAATGTTTGTTTTGATTGTTACTTAAAATGTATTGTATTATATTGTTAAATTTCGTTGTTACGTAACAATGAGAACCCCTATTTATGGAATAACCAATTTGATGTGTTCCCATTATTACTTAATTTATTTTTTCAATTATATCTTTACATAATATTTCAAAATACTATTTTACCCTTTACCTTAATTATTTAAATCTAGTCAAACCTCCTACCCTAGAATAATTAAGGATATTTAAGTAAATTTATAAATTACAATACAGTACAATACAATCTAACCAAACAACTAAAATGTTATTAAACAATAACAAACAATACAATCTAACCAAACAACTAAAATGTTATTAAACAACAACAAACAATACAATCTAACCAAACACATTACAATAAAAATAACTTTTAGCGGCAATAAATCAACACATGAATAAAGAGTGTTAAAGTCTTTATCGGCATTAGTTAAGTGTCATTAGATTCAATGTCTCTAAAGCCTTTTGGGACATATACAAAGAATGTTAATTATCGCTAAAAGTACATATTTAGCGGCAATTATAATTGCCGCTAAGGTCATTTTTGATGTAGTGACATTGTATCTACCATACAATACAATACAATAGAGTATAATACAATACAATATATTATGAAACAATAGGTAACAATGATCCAAACAAAGTGTTAATATCAATAGTTTTACATTAGTATATTATTATTTAAGTTTTATATCCATAATTTGAGTTTCAACCAAATAAAATTTGTAAAAAAGAAGTTACAAATGGATAGAGAAATCTTAAAAGATATAAAATAGATAGTAATTCATACATTCAATATAAGAACATACATTACATCAGTGTTTTAAAAGGCGGGGGCATAAGGCGAGACGTTTTACTTAGTATAGGGCGAGGCACAAGCCCTTAATTTATAATATAGTATAATAATATAATAACACAAAAAAACAAATTTTAAAAATAATAATTTGAAATAATTATAAATATGATTCAATAAACTAATAGAAAATAAAAGTTATAACATGATTATACAAGTATAAATAATATAATATTTTAACTTTCTAATAATAAAGGAATTATTTCTCAACAAAAAAAAAAGTTATCATACTATACGATTTACACCCACCCCCTCTAAAAGAAAATAATTAATAGCCTTACTAGTATTATAATAAAAACATAACTCCATCATGAAGAAAAAAATTACTTTCAAATAGTCAAATAAAAATATAATAATTTTAACATATGACAAAATCATGAATACCAATGATAAGGAAAAATTAAAATTTCATTACGTATTATACAAGAAATGTTACATAATATATAATTACTTTCATAGTGTTACCAAATAGAAAAGATATGATACAAAAACTTATTATTTGAGTTATTCTCAATTTCTTTATCTCTATAAATTAAAACTTATTATGTATCATTCAATTATTCAAGAATGATGAGGGCAATGTTAACTAAAGATTTTAATACATAATTTGTGCAAAATCTGTTAGGTGAGCCTCGAACGTTGGCCGTTGGGCGTATATTCGGGCGCTTAGGGCGTAAGTCTTACAGAACTAAGCCCCACACTTGAGTATCGGGGCGTTTCGCTAGAGCCCTGCCGCCCTAGGGTGAGTCCCAACGAAGTATTTTAAAATACTACATTACATTAATGCAAATAAAGAGTCTCATAATGGGTTAAAATTGGAAATTAAATTGGAGTCAGTTTAAAATTTTCTTAAAATAGGTTAAGACTTGAATGAGTTAATATTGAACCCAATTCAAATTCTTGAGATCAACCCTTAAAATTTTGAGCGAATTGGGTTATTAGCTATAATTGAGCTCAGTTTTGACACCTCTAATCTCTTCTATAAGACTTTGTTTGAGGTTAGGTGTTCGTTATATCGTCAGTGATCAAAATAAATCTCGAATTTACCATGACATCACATGTTCATAAACATAAAATCTCATTTTTATTAGATTAAAAATGACTTTCGACTAAGTATATGAACCTTGCAACTCCTCGCCTTCCACCTCACAACATGTCACTGTGGAGGAGGTGTATAAGGAGGTGTATATTGGTGTATCATTATCATATACTGCATCACTTATTATTATTTTACTTTTTTGTGTACTTTTTGAATATTTATTTTTGTTATGCTTTTTTAAAATTTATTGGATGATATGAATGAATTGCTTATTGTTTATTTATTTTTGAATTATTTATTTGTTTTGTTAAGTTGTCAGGGTTTTTAACATTTTTCTATTATATACTAGTTATTATCTCTTGATCGGTTGATGTATTCATATTACTTTATTTATATTTCTTTGATTTCAGTCTAAGACGATACTTTCTCGAGAATTTGAGCAAGGTAATTGGCGTTTAGGGTGTGACTCCCTTTATCCATATTTTCTTATCTTACTTTTCAAATATAGTTGTAGTTTTTTCAGATGAGTTTATTCAGTTATATTAATTTGCACCGGTGACATTAGGTCTTGACGTGTATTTTGTTACTTCATGTTTATTATCTTTATTTATGAAATTTATATTTCTACTTAGAAATTTGACTATTCGTTTTGGATAGAAGAGTGACTAATATGTAGATAGAATATGATAGATATCATTATAAATTTTGGATAATGACACGACACAAAACATTGGTAATGAATTTATTAGACTATAAATAAGTCATTTCATCAATATAATTATAAAAACCTTCAAATTATATCAAGCAAACATCCTTTAACTTTTTCTTCTCAAATTATGTCCAAACAATTCTATAAAAAATATTTGAACAGAAATTCTCTCACTTGTATTTTTCTCCTTTAGTAAATAATATTAAGCATTCAAAACATTACAAATTATAGGTTGATCCTAGGAGCATTTTATCTTTCAAAAGCAACAGACATACTCCTAATTATTTATAACATTACAAGTATTTACATTGAGACAACAAAGGAACTTCATTCTGAGTCATTCTCTTTTGGTGTTTTTTCAACAAAATAGAAAAGGCTGTGTCATATACATTGCCTTTTTATTTTTATTCTATAGATTGTTTTAAAAAGTTTCTTTGTTTGTAAATGTGTCACTACATCTCATAATTTGAAATTATGTCCAATACTCAATATCTTCAATTACCATATTAATTATCTTTTTTAATTCATTGCTTATAACAATTACTATTCTTAGTTCTTGTTACATTCATAAAAGTTCATAAAATCTAGTGGAATAATCTTTGATCGTCATATTTTACTTACCTTTAATTCTAAATATAAATTCAATCAATTAATTTATATCTCAAAGTTTAGGTTAAACATATTCAATAATTTACCCGCCTCAAACTTCCTCAACATGTTTTAATATAATTTTTTTGATTACCAGCCTTAATATAATTTTTTTGATTAGATTATATAAAATTCTTTTCATTCACGAACATAATATAATTACCTTGACAAAAAAGTTGTTTAAACGGTAAACACCTTTGCTTTTTCTTTAAAAAAACATAGAAATTACCTCTTTTTTCTTGTTGGTGAATATATAGAAAGCAAAAGCTAAAAAAAAAAGGAGAAGAAGTTCATAAAATTTAGTGGGATTAATCTTTGATTGTTATATTTTACTTATCTTTAATCCAAAAATACAAATTCAATTAATTAATTTATATCTCAAATTTTAGGTTAAACAAATATCTTCAATAATTTACTCTCCTCAAACTTCCTCAACATATTTTAATATAATTTTTTTGATTTTGGATTATATAAAATCCTTTTCATTCACGATATATTGTAATTACCTCGACAAAAAAATTGCTCAAACGGTAAACACTTTCGCTTTTCTTTTTTAAAAAATAGAGAAATTACCTCTTTTTTCTTGTTGGTGAATATATAGAAAGCAAAAGCTAAAAAAAAAAGGAGAAGAAGTTCATAAAATCTAGTGGGATTAATCTTTGATCGTTATATTTTACTTATATTTAATCCAAAAATACAAATTCAATTAATTAATTTATATCTCAAATTTTAGGTTAAACAAATATCTTCAATAATTTACTCTCCTCAAACTTCCTCAACATGTTTTAATATAATTTTTTTGATTTTGGATTATATAAAATCCTTTTCATTCACGATATATTGTAATTACCTCGACAAAAAAATTGCTCAAACGGTAAACACTTTCGCTTTTCTTTTTTAAAAAATAGAGAAATTACCTCTTTTTTCTTGTTGGTGAATATATAAAAAGCAAAAGCTAGAAAAAAAAAGTTCATAAAATCTAGTGGGATTAATCTTTGATCGTTATATTTTACTTATCTTTAATCCAAAAATACAAATTCAATTAATTAATTTAAATCTCAAATTTTAGGTTAAACTAATATCTTCAATAATTTACTCTCCTCAAACTTCCTCAACATGTTTTAATATAATTTTTTTGATTTTGGATTATATAAAATCCTTTTCATTCACGATATATTGTAATTACCTCGACAAAAAAATTGCTCAAACGGTAAACACTTTCGCTTTTCTTTTTTAAAAAATAGAGAAATTACCTCTTTTTTCTTGTTGGTGAATATATAAAAAGCAAAAGCTAGAAAAAAAAAAAGTTCATAAAATCTAGTGGGATTACTCTTTAATCGTTATATTTTACTTATCTTTAATCCAAAAATACAAATTCAATTAATTATTTATATCTCAAATTTTAGGTTAAACAAATATCTTCAATAATTTACTCTCCTCAAACTTCCTCAACATGTTTTAATATAATTTTTTTGATTTTGGATTATATAAAATCCTTTTCATTCACGATATATTATAATTACCTCGATAAAAAAATTACTCAAACGGTAAACACTTTCGCTTTTCTTTTTAAAAAAATAGAGAAATTACCTCTTTTTTCTTGTTGGTGAATATATAAAAAGCAAAAGCTAGAAAAAAAAAAGTTCATAAAATCTAGTGGGATTAATCTTTGATCGTTATATTTTACTTACCTATAATTCTAAATACAAATTCAATTAATTAATCTACATCACAAATTTTAGATTAAACAAATATGTTCAATAATTTACCCTCCTCAAACTTCCTCACAATTTTTTTAACTGAATTATATAAAATCTTTTTTATACACGAATATATAGAAATTACCTCGATAGAAAGGAGTTGAAAAAAAAAAAGCCAAAAAAAGGAAAGGAAAAATAAAAAGTAAAATAAACCTTTGGGCTTCGCCTGTAAATAGTACCTACTACTGATAAATACTTGCAAGAACCGTTTTCAATTTGTTCTTCGCGTCTTCATTAGAAATTTCTTCTATAAACAATAAAACAAAGAGAATCATCAATTTTTTCACTGTATAATTTTATAGAGACTTGAAAATTTGCTAATTCTTCTTCCTTAATCTTTCGAAAAATTAACTCGTACATTCATGGAAACCTAGAAATACATCAATTAACAGATCTCCCATTTTTTCCTTTTTGAAACGAATCAATTGCTGCAATATACGGTTATATATAACCATTTTTCAAATTTCTGAATCAATGGATCCGTCTATCATGAAGCTCCTTGAAGAAGACGAGGTTGGTACTTTTTTTTTTTTTTTTTTGCGAATTAGCCCTTTTCATGTACTGGGTCACAGATATGTATGTTTGTTGGGTCACAGATATGTATATTTATGGTGAAATGGTGGATTTATGTGAATTTTGGATATTAATATAGGATGAAACAATGCATTCGGGGGCGGATGTGGAGGCATTCACTGCTGCCCTAAACAGGGATATCGGTGGAGATAATTCACAATCTCAGCCTTCGGATTCTGATAGCGGTAATATATTATCACTATTTAGTAATTGAATTTTTTCAATTTCATTATAGATTGTCATTCAACTAAGTTTATTGCCAACTGCATAGATTAGGCTAAATTATGGTCATTAGATGTATATGATATGTTGGCGTTACTAACATGGGAAAATAAGTAGTAGGAGACTTATAGGGTGAGTAATTGCTAATGGAAGGGTAGAAGTAGGGGAAGTTGTAATTGTTGTCAAGAATTTGGAGGGGAGAAAGTGTGGGTACTTTATGGCACCTCTGGAAGTTTTGTGGTGGAGAGAAGCTAAAATATCGCAAAGTTGTTGGGTGTGCACTGTGCATGGGGTGGTATGGAACCATCATAGATTCACAATTTGACTAAGTAACAATGAAGTATAACAGTAATGCAGTATAAAACAAGGATATCAGCTGTTCTTATCCCTATTGCTAAGAAAGCTTTGGATGAAGGTCTATGTATTCGATGTCAACTATTTTATTTAGGAGCTTTAGCATTTTTACGTTAAAATAAGTTCTTTAAGTAGTATTGGCATTTAGTTGACACGTGGCTTGTTCATCTAACTGAATTATTGTTATTTCAATTCTAATGTTCATATGATTATTGCTTTTGATTATTGTTATTTTTCTATTATTACGTGTACATCTGTTCCTATTGTGCATTTCCTAAAACGCACTTTAAATTCACTTGGTGCTTGAAGCCAGCCGACCTTGGTGCCTTCTAGCTTTTCTTCTTTGAACACTGATTATACTAATAAAGTTTTTCCCTACTCAAAAAAGCAGTATTTATGATGCTACTTTTTTTTTTTTTTTGAAATAAGTAACTTTGTATTATATCACAAAAGAGTATATGGGCTGTACTGAAACATAATATGCAGATGTCTCATATTCCACTGGTTTCACTCTATATTGAGTCTAAAACATCAATTACTGATACAGTGTCATTGGAGTGTACTTGATTACTCCAAAAACATAACAATAAAATGCAGTTTAATGACTTTCTGGACATCATTCTCTATTCTCTCAACACACCTAGAATTCCTTTCTTTTCAAATAGTCCACCATATACTAGCAGAGATAATTCTCATATGTTTCTGACCTTTGCATTCACCCCTGCTGCCTCCCAACTTTTGAAAGCCTCTGATACCTTACTAGGCATGGTCCAGGAGATGCCTTTGAGGTTCAAAAAAATCCTCCATAGTTGTTGGGTATACTTGCAGTGTAGGAACAGATGGTTCACCGTCTCTAATGCCTCCCCATAAAGGAAACAACTAGAGCATAAGGTTATGCCTCTTTCTTCAAGTTATCGTGATGTTACGATGCAACTTTTAACAAAGGTCAAAGTTCCTTTTTTCTTCTTTTAATGTAGGTCAAACCCATTTCAGTATTAACAGTGATACTCTTTTATAATAATGTTTCCGGATCCCTCTATTACATTTTGCCTCTGTTGCTTTAGTATCATCCTCCTATTATCTCATTCTTCGATTTCTTATTAGCATATGTTATTTTTTTTGCTTTCGGCTGTTGTATTATTTGCTATTGATACTGTTTTCTTCTTCATTACAATACCTCCTTTTCAAAATTGCTTTAAACTACTTTATTTGAGCTGAAAATCTTTCGGAAACAACTTCGTTACCTCCACAAGCTGGGGATGCGTATACGTCACCCTCCTGAGACCCACTTATGGACACACTAGGTATGTTGTTGTTGTTGTAATGTATGTCAAACCTCCTCAAGCAGGAGTCAAACAATGGTTTTTCCTGCTTTGTCCTCTTGATGACTCGAACCTTTAACCCTCATTGTTGTAGGTGAAGGGCCCTTTTGACTAAGCTATCCTTCCCTTGCCTTAACAAAGAGAATTTTTTTCCCAGTTTGCGAATTCATCTGTGTTTCATATAGCAGCAGAGTAAACATTCCAGAGTTGTATGAGAATATCTAAGCTGAAAGAGTGTTGATGTGAAGACAATTTGTGATTGTGGTCGGAACTTGGTCTTAGAAAGCTACTGTATCTTCATCACTTGCTTACTTTGTCTTCTTTCAGTATTCTGTTTCTCCTTCCTTGGAAACAATCTTATCTTTTGCATAATTTACAAACAGTACCATTGTCTCAAGGAAGCAGTTATACCTCAAATCAGTTTGCCCCATGGCAAACTGCTAACCATGACGAAAATGCCAGTCGTTGTAGCCTTCAAGATTCAGAGACCATGCAGCCAAAGGAGGAAAATGTGTCTGATATGCAGTTGAAGAGACTTGATACAGATTCTCAGAATCAGCAGCAAAAAAATGATTCATCACAGGAGATCAATTCCCTTCCCGTGCAGCATATATCCCAGGACAGTTATCAAACCACAAAGGTTGAACAGGACACACTTCATTCTTCTAGAGCAGTGAATATGCAGAATCCTGAAAAGAATACGCAAAATCCAGAATCTCCACATCTGAATTTACAGGGAACAAATAATTTACAATCCATGCAGTCTTTGACAACAGGAACTAGTAGTCTGCCACGTGTGGCAACAGTGGCAAGTAATCAGTCAGAATCTGCAACTGGGTCGATCAGCCAAGCAGCAATAAATATAGCTAAACAGGGAAAACAAGTTCCTTTTGCCATGCTTTTCCCTCACATACAACCCCAACTTGATAAGGACAGGGCAGCGCAACTCCAGACACTTTACGTTAAACTCAAAGTAATGTTAATGCTGACTTTTCTGTGCTCATTTTGCCTTTTCTGTTATGTTAGTTTTGTCATCAATTGGAAAATGTATACAGAAAAATGAAATTTCCAAGGAAAGTTTTGTAAGGAACATGAGAAGTATAATTGGTGACCAGATGCTCAAAATGGCTGTATATAAATTTCAATCTCAGGTAGATGAAGCAGCACTTTCAATTGTTACATCAATAATGAAATTCTCAATCATTGCGTATTAACTCTATATCAAAGTTTAATTCAGGCATCGAAAAACTCACAGTCCGTTCCCGGTCAATTTCCTCAGTCTCAGGCTTCACAGCAGCAACATTCGCTTATGCCAGCCGATGGTACCTTTGTTCTCTGAATCTCTTTGATTTGTTCTAATCAGGTTTGAGCTTATTTCTGACCTTACTTCTCTACTGTTGCTCCTATTCAAATTTGGACAGATTCTAGCAATATGGCAATTGAGAGTAAAGCTCAAAAGTTGCACGAGGTGGAAAACCAAGCCGATCTGCGTGGAGCCCAAGGAAGCCAGATGCCTTCTTCTAGTTTGACTGCTGTAAAACAAGAAAGGGATCACACACCATTTCCAATTCAGGGACTTAACAGACAACAGCAACAACATTTACACTTTTCACAGGCATCTTTTCCCACATTTGCAAATGCAGGGAACAATTACAGTGCATATTCTGCATCTAATGTCAACTCTTCAACAACACAACCTCTTAAACAGCAATCTGATGATGCACAAATGAGACAAATTTCAGTTCAACAGAACAGAAATGCAACTCAGTTTGGAGTGCCAGCACAAGCCATGGGAATAATGAGTGCCCCTAAGTTTGAAAAGCAAAACACTTTTGGCGAAGCCAAAAGATTACCTGGTGGGGGTCTTAATATGTCAAGTACTTCAAGAATCCAGCAGACCTCAGTTCAGTGGCAACCCTCTGCCAATAAAGAGCAGAAAAGTATTCTTTCATCACCAATGACCAATCCAAAGCCTGAACCAATTGATCATTTCCATGACCAGCAACAAAGATCCCAGTTATCGCCCTTCTCCTCTGTTCAAGTGGATCAAGGAAATTCCACTTCGGAAAGTTCAAGGGATGAATCTATTGAACAGACCTCCAGAATTGGTTTATCATCAACGACTAGCATGAAACCTTCAAATTCAGCCTCGTCTTCCATGTCATCTCATATGGACACTAGCACATTGGTAATTTTCTTGGTTTGCAACTTTTCATCCTGACTTGATTTATTGACTTCTCAAGTGAGGATATATCATAGATTGTAGAAGTATAAGAGCATATTTTTTTATACATGCATGCATACATACATACATATATGTATTTATGTGTATACATAGATATATTTCTAGACATGCATTTTTTTTTTAAAAAAAATTCTGTCACTATCTTTTTGGCTGACTTTTTCCCCTCTGCTCTATGAATTGACTGTTATATTATTGAACTTTAACTAATGAAACTCCTCTAGAAAAGAATTTTGAAAAGCTTGTCTATGTGAGAACTCTCTATGTTTTACAGAAGAGCCGCTCATGTCCACTACCCAAGATTATGAATGTATTGTCTACTTTGGCCCTACAGACCTCAGGGATTTGTCCCTATGACTACACCTTCAGGAATTGGAGATGGGAAGAATGGAGAGGGTAGAGTTCACTTTTTGCTTTTGAATTGATTTTAGGGAGTGATAGGAAGGGAGCAGGGGAGAGAGGGAGGAATATGGTTATGAACAAGTGATAAAGTTTATATCTGTCCAAAAGTGAGCAGAAAATGAGAGAAGCTGACCTCTTTTAATGAGAATCCTTTAGTGCCAAAGAAAATACAATCTTACTAACAGTTGAAATACTTCATTAAGGGCTGGCATCAAGTACCAACAATCCATTTTTCTCCCTCATTATTTATCCAAAATCTTATAAAATCCCCCTTTCAGCTCTCCTTCTTTCTTCCACATGGTCTTCTTCCTTTCTTTTCTTTCTTTCAATTCAAAACATTTGTAAAAGGACAAATCTCTGTCACTGTCAAACAATTGTTGACTTGTTTATTCTTTTGCTAAATTTGGTTTTCAATCTTACTAACAGTTGAAATACTTCATTAAGGGCTGGCATCAAGTAACAACAATCCATTTTCTACCTCATTATTTATCCAAAATCTTATAAAATCCCCCTTTCAGCTCTCCTTCTTTCTTCCACATGGTCTTCCTTCCTTTCTTATTCTTTCTTTCAATCCAAAACATTTGTAAAAAGACAAATCTCTATCACTGTGAAGCAATTGTTGACTTGTTTATTCTTTTGCTAAATTTGGTTTTCAATCTTGCATTCATTTTCTCTAACTTAGAGCCTGTTTGGATTGGCTTATGTTAGGTGTTTTTAAGCCAAAATAACTTTTACGCAGTTTTTGTAGTGTTTGGATAAAACAAAAAAGTGCTTTTAAGCCAAGAACAAAAATAAGCCAAAATCCATTAGTTAGAAATTCTTTTTTTTGACACTAGTAACATTGTATTTCAGTCAGTACTACCTAAGTACTGAAAAACCATATTTACAAAAACAAGAAAAAGATTAAAGTCCTTCCAATGCTAAACCAAGAACTAGATGGACCCTAAACCATCTATGATTGACTCGGTCTCATTGGAGTAGACATTTGTACACCAAAAACAGAACAACAAAATACATTTAAGCTTGACTTCCTGAAGGTTGTTGTCCCTATTTTCAAAATATCTATCATTTCTCTCTCTCCATATAGTCCACCATATACAAGCAGGTATTATCCTCCTCTGTTTATACTCCAACTCCAGCCTCCTCCCAACTGAAAAGAGTCTCAGCTATCTTACTAGGCATACTCCAGGAAA
This sequence comes from Solanum sitiens, assembly GCA_016801875.1. Classification (NCBI taxonomy): domain Eukaryota; kingdom Viridiplantae; phylum Streptophyta; class Magnoliopsida; order Solanales; family Solanaceae; genus Solanum; species Solanum sitiens. The sequence continues at coordinate 726,183 of JABWTJ010000384.1, read as the reverse complement.
TGCCTCTGAGATTAAGGAAAATCTGCCACAGTTTAATAGTGAAATTGCAGTGTAGAAAGAGGTGTTTTACCGTCTCTGTATCCTTACCACATAAGGAGCATCTGTTGCATAGATATATACCTCTCTTGGCCACATTGTCCAATGTCAGAACTGCTTCATTGGCTAGCAGCCAGGTGAAGCATGCCACTCTTTGTGGCACTTAGTTAGAAATTCTAACTTATGACTTTTGGCTTATAAGCCCATCCAAACAGGCTCCTAATCCACTTTATCCTTATTATTTTGGGTAACTTAAATAATTCTTATTTCTGTTTTTATAACTTTTTAGAGCCGTGTTACTGCCGTAACAGCTTGGTCTTACATTTGTTCATCAACACGATATCATGGAACTCATTCCTACCTTCAACAATGGACAAAAACTTTCTAATCATTTTATCCATAATGGAACTAAAAACAAAAACATTACTTTGAAAAACTGTTCAAATCTCAACTTGTAGTAAGTATTTTATCTTCCATCTCAAAATGATGAGGAAATAGCTTTGAAGAGAGCTGCAATATGGTAGTACAGGTTGATGCCATTAAGTCCACTTTAACATATTTCAGAATTTGTTATATGTATTCTTTGAGTCAACAAGGAGGAAAGCAATCGTTTTATGCTTTTACATGTAACAAAGATAAATACATTTCATCTATTTTTATCTTTAGGATAATGGAGCATCTGGAACTCTACGGTAGAAACCCGACCTGTACTGTTAGTTCTTCTATTGGAGTATTCTCTTTTTCTGGTTTTTGAAAGAAAACCAATGGCATTTAAACAGAAATATACGACTGGTTAAAGTAGAAAGTACAGATTTTTTTCCCACAAAGCCCTCACTGCAGAGGGTCAAAGTGAACGTAGAAAGTTTTTGGCAACATGAGATCTGTTTCTGGCAGCACTTTGGTAGTCATCGTATATCTTATTTCTCACTTACAATAATTTTGATTGCACGTCTCTTGAGCTTGCTAAAATATTTATATTTTGTCTTGCATTCAGTGTTTTGAAAAATGTTTTTGGGGTGAGTTTCGGGGTGGGGCGTACCAAAAACACTCCGGGTCGCAAATTGAAGGCATAGATCAATAGGGCGTAAGTCCTAAAATTTGGGGCGTAAGTCTCGAGCGTAAAAATCTAAATCCTAGGCGTTAAACGTACGCCCCAAGCATTATTTTTGTTTAAAACCATTTTTGTTTTAAATCATATTTTTTATTTTTGCTGTTATGATACTTATATTTTATGCTATCGTGTTTTATCATGTTGTGATTTTTGCTAAAATGGATAAATAAACTCTCATAGAAAATGACATTATTGTAAATAGTTTTTTAGATAATTGTGTCTGAAATTGATAGGATAGAGCTCTCATAGCACTATGTTCCTGAGACAACTTTATTCATTTTTTTTTATTTCTTCTACACTCTTTATCCGTTTCTTCTTTAAGATATATAAATAATAATCCGTGCGAATATTAATTGAGAGTGTAAGGACTAGTAAATGTGAAGATGGATGATAATTTCATTTTAAAGATTATTTTTGGCAATTATCATTTTTCGTGGTGTTAGTTGTTACTTTTCTCATATAGTAACTATAATACTTTTTTCTATAGTATTTGTTATTTATACATTTCTCAACTAATAATTATAATATTTTTTCCCTATATTATTGGCTATTTATTAAAACTTATTTGTAAAATAAAATTTTACTTGTTTATTTTCTTAGTAATAAAATTATAAAATTGAATATACATGAGATGTACGCCCGTTAGATCCATGGGACTTACGCCCCGTGTTTCGGGGCTTATGTCTCGCCCCATGCTGCATAAAATTCCTCGCCTCGCGCTCCCGCCTTTTATAACACTGCTTGCATTATTTCTTATGTTTGAAGTTGTGGATTATAGATGCATGCTTCTCACTGTCACTTTTCTTATTTCACTTTTTGTTACTTCAGCTAACTTCTCGGACACTTTCTGTGACATCTCCGCTTGGGCTAGGAAACAATGGAAAGACTCCTGTGAAAAAGCCTTCCATTGGACAGAAGAAGCCCCTTGATGCGCTAGGTTCCTCACCTCCACCTTCGGGGTACACTATTCTGAGCACCTTTACTATGATGTTTTGCTGGTATAGTGTCTCAATATTTTGTGTGTTGTATTGATTCCATTTTGTATTGTTTTATCCCTTCACATTTCACAGAAAGAAGCAAAAGGTGTCGGGAGGTTTTCTAGATCAGAGCATTGAACAACTTAATGATGTTACTGCTGTTAGTGGAGTTAATCTAAGGGTAATACCTCCTTCGATGCCCAACAGTGGAATGTATCTTGTGCTTATCACTAGTTGTTTAATGCATTTAATCAGAAGTATTGGCAAGTAGTTTGATATTATTTTGTAATGCATAAAAACAGGAAGAGGAAGAGCAACTATTTTCTGGGCCCAAGGAGGACAGTCGAGTTTCTGAAGCATCTCGTCGAGTTGTGCAAGAAGAAGAGGAAAGGCTGATTTTGCAGAAAATTCCACTTCAGAAGAAATTGACAGAAATCAGTTAAATCCCTTTTTAGATCTTCCCTTTGTTTTTGATGTGCAACTTGTTATTATACAATACATGATAGAGTAAGTCATCTTCCTAACTAAATTGCATGTTTTCTTGCTTACCTGATTCTGTCTGACAGTGGCAAAATGTGGTTTAAAGAATATGAGCAGTGATGTCGAACGATGCTTGTCGTTGGTGAGATATGATCTTTTTCTGTTTGTTTGACTTTTTTTTTGGGAGATTCTTGTGCCACTGAACTCTGAACTTTCAACTTCCAGTGTGTGGAGGAAAGAATGCGTGGACTCATAAGTAGTCTCATCAGACTGTCAAAACAGGTTAATATTTTGCTTGGTCTCTGCGAAAAGCTTATAGGATTCTTCTTATGAACCTGAGATAGAGGTCTTCTTTCTGTAGAGAGTTGACATTGAGAAGTCAAGACACAGAACAATTGTCACCTCAGATGTTCGTGAAGAAATCATGTCAATCAATCGAAAAGCCCGGGAAGAATGGGAAAAGAAACAAGCTGATGTGGAAAAACTCCAAAAGGCAAATGAAGTGAGTTATCTTTCTTTCCACTTTGAGCGTTCTTCAACTAAGTTTCTACTGGTCAATGTTCATATGGAATATTATGTTATCTGCTCCAAAAAATGACAATATGAAAACGTGTTAACTTAATGACTTGGATATCAGCCTGAAGGTAGTACTGGAGTTGACGGTGATAAGGAAAAGGATGAGGGTCGCGGGAAATCAATAAAGGTACATACTCTCCCTTGCTCACACTTCTGTTTTCCTGGGTAGTTTTAAGATCCATAAAGAAGTGTCAAATGTAATTTCTTTCATAACTAACTTTGATCCTTCCCAACTGTTTGTATCTTTGCAGGTAAACAAGGAAGAAGATGATAAGATGCGAACTACAGCTGCAAATGTTGCTGCTCGAGCTGCTGTTGGAGGGGATGACATGTTGTCAAAGTGGCAATTAATGGCTGAGCAGGCAAGACAAAAGCGTGAAGGGGGAGGTGATGTGGCTTCTGGTTCACAGCCTGGTAAAGATGTGACTAGGAAGAATTTATCAGCTCCCCCAAGGAGCTCAAGGGACCTCCAAGAAGCTGAGAAAAGGAGCCAGTCATCTGCAATAGCCCCACCTGGTATGATAATGATCCGTTATTGGACCTAGTTTTGAGATTCATATGACTAGCATTCTAAATATTGTTTCTCATAGTCATGGTGTTTAGAGTAGTTATGACTTTGGTTAACTTGATTGATATAATCCTGAAAATCACATTGTTTGAAATCATATTTTAGCTTTTCTTTTGCATAAACTACCATATGAGGCATATTCAGAGATTTGAAATTATGCAAAGTTATGATTTGAAATATTTCCTTCCCAAAATGTTTTAAGAAAATTTTGTTGTTAGATGAGGTGTCAGTTACTTGTAGATCTCCTTCATGTGTAATAACACCAAGTATTACTAGACTTTCTAGATGATTAAAACCTTTTAACCCCAACAAAGTGTTGAAGCAAATTGATAAAATAAGAAGGAACATTCTTTTGGAGGATATGGATGTATGGTAGCATTCAATAAAAATATTATCTGGTCAGTTGGACCAAAGTAATAAAGCCTAGACAGTCTCCGCCTATGTGGGTGCCTCGGACCAAGGGATCTGCCTGTCCATAATAAATCTTCGCTCATGTAACAGTCCTGGAGGTAGTGCAATGAGGAAGACTCTTTCTGAAGATATATTGTGAAAATTAAACACGGGGAGCAAGACTTCTGACACACTAAAGTATACTCTTATAGTCTTATTGTTGCCCCCTGAAAATACATAAGCAGACTTTTCTTTGGGAAGATTTTTCCAAGCATGCCTATTTTAGAGTATGGCTGGGGAATTAGTACTTTACAGGAAAAACTCCTAAGACAATACCAGTTAAATGTGCTGTCCCAAGCCACAGTTAGCCAATGCAGGGAAGAGAACTTTTGGAATTTGCACTGCAGAAGGAATTTATCAAGACTTGGTGGCAGATTAGCTGGGAGTTTTTTCTTGATAAATTGCAAGGGTTCTCAAATGACACGTTTAAAAAGGACAGATTTGTTTGGAGTTTCAGCCAGGTTGGTGCATATTTTCTTAAATCTCGTTAAAAGAAGATCTGCTCCAACAGCAATATTCCTGGAGTGTGACCCTAGTGACTTGTCTAGAAAGTATTCCAACAAGATAGCCTGTTTTAGTTGGTTAGCAATCCTGGATGCTTGCTTAACTCATGATAACCTTGCAAAAAGGGTAATAACTCATGATAACCTTGCAAAAAGGGTAATAATTCTTTTCAAGTTTTTCGGGATGAACTGAGCAATGACCTATACCATTAAAGTAACATGTATCAGCTGAGGTAGATGAAAAAATGGTACCATCATGCCATTTTTGGAGCAATGACCAGTAAACTAGAAGATGTGAATAGTCTAAGATAAATTTTTGGATTTTGTTAGCTCCTTGAATTACCAAAGGTTAATGTATAGGAGCTACCTTTTCTCCTCAACTGATGTTACTTTGGTATCCTCGTGATGCATTTCATTGAAATTTTCTCATTTGACTTGATCTAAGAAAAAAATGCCACCACCAAACATCCTTACTAGAATGAATTCAGCAACTAAGTGGGAAGAGGGAGGGTGGGGTTGGGTTGAAAATACTAGAGTGAGATGTATTAGATCAGCAAAGAGTATCCTAGCATTTAACGTGATAAATTTCCTTCCAAACAATCTTGTGGCAAGCTCAGAGTTTGGCGTCTTAGATGATTCCAGAGTTTCCTCCTGAGCCGGGATGTAGCCAGAATCAAATCCATGATGTAAATTTTATGGGTTTGGAATTCTAGAACACCAATCTCAAGTACTAATAACCAGGTTTGGAATTTGATACTTGTACATATTTAGCGGATTTCTTAACGCGCATATAAAGCGTCTAGGTCAAACCTATTGGGTTCGGCTGACTTAGCACATGGATGTAGCTTAGGTGGTAGATTGCCCATTAGCACCGAGAGATAAACAACACCGCACATATCCATTTATATTCCCTAGTTAGTAGTTATTGGGATTGAGGCACAATATTAGTTTTTTTTTTTTTGTAGTATTGAAGTGTTTATGATCCAGGAATGTGTGATATTACCGTTCCTTTGTTGATTTCAGGACATTTGGTTGATATTTCTTCTTGTTTAGTGTGGTTACTCAGGTTTTAGCCTGTGCACTAACCATTTAGCTGCTGTAACCTTTGATCTTAATTTCTTTGGACTACTCTCTTTTCCGTAGGTGCTGTGAGAAGAGCCGTAAGAACTCAAGGGATAATAACACAAACTAGGATTGCTCGCAGTATTACAGTAAAAGATGTGATCGCCGTCCTAGAAAGAGAACCTCAAATGTCTAAGTCTACACTGATATACCGCTTGTATGAGAAAGCTCGGTCCAATGCTTCATCAGCTGAATCATCCTGATTTCCAGAAGCAGCATAAATCTTGAACTATATAGCCTCTCTTTTTTTCCTTTTGATAAGAATTTGTAAATCTTGTTTATGATCTGAATGACAAACTATCTACCCCAGTTTCATGTTGCTGAGATTATTAGATAACTTGTGCCCTTTTCATTCTGGATGATTGCATGTAAAAGTAATTTAGTTGGATTAGAGTAGGTGAAAACTATCAAATCTTTGTTAAACAATTGTATTCCCTTTTTAACACCAAAAAAGTTCAATTCAAATACAAGTTGAATGATGTAAAGGGGGAACAACAAGAGAGACACTCATCACCAACCATTTATTTTATGGTTCTTCATATGACTAAAACTACTTTATTTACAATAAGAGAGACACTCATCACCAACCATTTATTTTATGGTTCTTCATATGACTAAAACTACTTTATTTAATTTTTAATAGAGAAACGAGGGAACAAGAAAATGATTCATTCCTTCTTTTTTTGTCTTTTATATAATCTAAATAATAAAAACAGTAGGCCATTGGTCCCACTTTAATTATTTAGACTCTTGATCACAACACAAATAAAAAGTTGAATATATTGTGTGATTGACTTGTTTATATAGTAATGTGCTATACTTGTTAAGTTGTTATTGTCATGAGAACAAATAGACTTATACCTTACCTTTTTAAAGTAAATTTAAAGAAAAGAACAGAATGACGCGACAATAATTTTTAACACCTCCACCAACAACAATAACGTAACATTAGTGTTATCCCACAAATAGAGTTTGTAGTTCTTATCATTAACGCTAAAACTCCTTATGATACTGTTTCTCCTATTTATGAAAAAGATATTTTTTTAAAAATGGGAGATCTTCTGCTTAATAAGATGAGCTGTTTCTAGTTACTATAATTTAATTTTGATAGTGCCCCATCAGTAACAAACTTCTCTACCACTTTTGTCTTTGTATGATACACATTTCAATATAATATTAAAGTTGCATATACCAAAACTTTACGGGACCGCAAGCCTCGAAAGCCAAAAAACCAAAAAGGAAGTTTTGGGCAGAATTTAGGTGCATGTCTAAGAAAATTAAAATATATTAGTCTTAAGAAGAATAAATACATTCTTTAACGTAGCACAAAAACAATGTCCTCATTAAGACCCCCTAAATAAAACCAAAAATAAATAAATTACATCCATAATATCAAGAAACTTGAATAATTTCACCTATTAAAACTAAATAAAAAAACTATTTTCATAAAATTTATTAACAATAAATCACGAGTTCAAATCATAACAAACGCACATATATTTGTGCTAATATAGAAAAATTAAAGCTTTGTACTGCGTTGCAAGTAAGTCAAGCATGAAATGACGACATAATTGGTTGTCTTTAAAGTGGCAATAAAGAGTGTTGTGCCGCCACGTTTACATAAAGGTGATAATACCCACAATGCCCACATTTTAGACACACGTCTTCACATTTTTGGATGGTCATAATTTTTAATGCTTCTCGTTTTAATTTATTTATCTAATTTTAATTTGATTTAAACTTTTAAAAAGTATTAAAAATAAAAATCTATTATTTTAACCTAAAGATATCTACTACTTCCTCCGTGTCTATTCACTAGTCAAATTTTTAATTTGTCACACTTATGATTAATATTATTTCTATTAATTGACAAAGTTCCAAACATACAATATTTTTCAAAGATCTTAATTCATGTAAATAAATTAAAAATATAATAGAAAAAACAAAATCATCCTTCGTTTGTCGAATGATAAGTAGAAAGAAAATTAAATTGGAAATATTTGACAAATAAATAAAAATGAATAGAATAATAGTAAACATGTAATTTGAAAGTTAGCTAGCACCTCTACCTTGATTTTAAAAGTATAAAAAAGTAATCTCTCAGTTTTAAAAAGATAATCTAGTTTGACTTGAAACAAAATTTAATAAAAGAAAGAAAACTTTTTAATATTGTGATTCTAAATTAAAGTTATATCAAATATACCAAAATATCTTTTAATCTTATAGTTTTAAACATATCACGTAAAACGTTAAAATTAAATTATTAAAAAAAAATCTTTCTTTTTTAAATAGACTAAAAAAATATAATATTATTTTTTTTAAACAAAAGGAGTAATTATGAGCCAATGGATGAGTCTCTATAGTTGGAATACTGAATCATATTCACTGCTACCTTTCCCTTTCCTCAAAATACTGAAAATAAAAAGAAGATAAGCTCAGAACCCATAGCATTATCTTACACCCCCCCACCCACCCCACCCCAAATCCAAAATTTCGTAATTCTCACTCCATACCATAATCCCTTTTTAAAACCCTTTAATATCAGTTCACTACCTACTTTAGACTCAAAATTTTACCAAATTTCAACTTAATTTTGATCTTAGAAGACCGATAAAAATGGCGATTTCGGATACTGTAGTGGGGAATTTAACGACGTTGTACCTGTTAGTGATAGCGGCAATGAAGGCGTACGGATTGATGACTGGACGGAGCTACGGCGGAGTTTTTGTGCTGATTGTATCAACAGCTGTTGTAGGAAGTGTATTGATTTTGAGTTTGACGTGGGATGTGTCACGTAAGGTTACTAGGTGTGCTTTGACACCCGATCGTCATCTTACTCTGAATCGGAATCAGCCACGTCATCATTCCGATGAGTTGTGTAGAGGTGGTATATGTTGGCACGGCGTTGCTGTTAGATCTCCGGCGTCGCAGTTTCGGTTCCGGCTTCCTCAGCACCACCCTCGCTAGCGGTTGTGAAAAGTGAAAATCGAGTGATTTTAACTCACTGTAAGTATGTAAATTGTTTTGGATCGAATTTTTCTATCTGTTTTTTTGGCTTTATGACGATTTGAAAGTTGGGGAAAATCAGTGTAAAATAGTCACCGGACTCGCAGTTTAGGCATGTAAATAAAAATATATGTGCAACCATTAGTTTTTTCTCGCTACGAGCTTTCACCTTTTTGCTGTTCTGACTCGAATATTATCGTCTGACTTATCATGCAATTGATTTTACTTTAATATTGTATTTCTGAGCAATGGTGGAAGCAGAATTTTCACGAAATTCAAAATATAAAAAATCAAATGTACATGAACTTGTGCCCCTTTGTAACTCCGCCCATATTCATGCAGTTTGTAATCACTGATTAGGCGTTACAACATGCAGTTACATATGCAATTTTTTGTGTGGATAATGATCGATATATAAATATTGGGTTATGTCAACATTCTGCTTATGGCAAGACTCACGAGGGGTCTGAAGTCGGAGTCACTGATCAAACCTGAGTGTTAGGAACTTAGTTGAAAAATAGAATTACACTTTATTATCGATTATAATTTTTGATGAGATGGTTAACCTTGCTTGGAGGATCTATGAAGTTTCTCTCTCCTTTCTCCTAGAGATTTCGTTCTTTTTATTTTTATTTTTATGACTCGTACTCATAATATTAAGATTGGAAGTGAAAGATACTTACCATTCAGATACTCTGTTAGTTTACGTCAGTTTCTTATCAAACTTTTTGCACCTATCTGGTTTGGGCTTTTACTGATCCTAATTTGTTTTTGTACATAGAAAATTAGAAATCTCACTTTGGGTAGAATATTTTTTAAGTTTATCCTGAAATTTCTGGTTCAGGATTGAAATTATTGTCAGTGAATTATTATCAAATGGTACCGACTCATTTTTATACAAATAGTATTGTTTCTTACAAAGATATTTGAGCAAAAGTATGCCAGCTAATTGCTAGTATTTTAATTTTTGTGTTCATTTTTAACCTTTATTTTATGGATGAAGGGATATATTTTTACAAATAAAATAATCCACATTTGGAAGAATGAAAGTGTGTCTTACTTACTAGAGACATGTTTAGTTTGCTAACGTGATTATAGTGTTGTTAATTTCATTCATCACAATCGGTATAGTATGGTACAAGAAAATCAATTTAAACACTAAAAATGATTTTTAAAAAATTACTTTACCTTTTTCAGTAATAAGTAATTGTTACGTGTGGAAGAATATTTTCAATAAATTACAAGACAATTACGTATTTGTTATACAAATAAAAGTGGGTTCAATGTCACTAATTTCGAAACGTATACGTTATTGGTTTCAGATAAGAAGTTGAAATACGTATAAGAGATGCTTAAGAAAATAACAATTGGGGTTATGAATTTTCAATTTATGGGATAGTATGGGATTCGTAATCGGAGAGAAAATCACCTGTTTGATTGAACACGCGGTCAATCAAAGTTTACCTCCTATTACAGTGTGTGCTTCTTAGGGTGGGGTGGGGTGGGGGCATGGAAGAAGGAAGTCTGAGCTTGATGCAAATGGCTAAAATGTCGTCTGCTTTATAATATTACCAATTAAGTAAAGTCAGAAACCTAGGACAATGATGTTCGATTTATCTTGCGCGTATTTTGATTAATTTTATCGAATACATGTTGCTTCTCACTTTCAATAAATACCAAGTAAATTTATCCAACAAAAAACTAAAATAAATAGGAAAAAATACCCTAATGTTTGTCTCTACTAGAATTTGAACCCAAACCTTGCCGTTTTCAACCCAATTCTGAACATAGCTGTCTTTTTATGTGTTTATAATAGTTTCTAGTCATGTATTTTACTCTTTTGGGGGAAAATCATGTCTATTCCTACTAAATTTGTTACAAAATTGTTTTTGTATAATAGTTTCTAGTCATGTATTTTACTCTTTTGGGGGAAAATCATGTCTATTCCTACTAAATTTTTTACAAAATTGTTTTTGTTTCATAATCTACGTCATATTCTAGCAAATAAGTAGTTAAAGTTTGAAAATTTTAGATAGTCAACCAATTGAGCTATTTAAATTTCGCACCTAACTTCGATTCCGGTTTTGAACATGGCCAGTTAAACCTCTGATTTCCAACAATCAGCATCCCTACTATAATCTTTTTCCAAAACAATACAGCAGTGAGTTCTTCTCTTCCTCAATGAAGACTTAAAAAGAAGATAAGACCCAGAAGATAAGGTCAGACCACAATGATAGACTTGAATGCTATCACATCACAATCTAAATGATTAGAACCCTTTATGGGTTTCCCATCAGTGTCTGGTGCCCGCTTCCCGACCCCAATTAATATAGAATCATCCCGAAAAGGTTCTACTTTGGGGCGCAACACTCCCTATAAAAAGCGACTCGATTCTCAGACTTCAAACCCAAAACCTTTGGTCAAGGACAAAGACTTCAAACCCAAAACCTTTGGTCAAGGACAAAGGATACCCTTCTACCCCACCAAATATTTGGTGGTGAATGTTTAAAACAAGCAATAGTAAATACTCAATCAGCATTGAGAAGGTAAAGCATTACGCTAGACAAGTCTATAGCAGATATCAATCCAAAAGGAGGCAGTTATTATAGACATATATTTCACACAGTTCCAAACTAAGTAGCCATCAACAGTTTGAAGCAGAACGGAGCAACAACTTTTGAACAGATTCAAACTTTATCATGGTTAACAGAATTTAGAAACATAGTTGGGAAACAACCATCAGCCCAGACTCTGAAATGTGAATCATTTCTTGAGATGAGGGAAACATGCATAGACATCAGATTTGGGATGCTTCGCCTCAGCGTGTTCTCTGCACTTAACTTCAGAAGTGGTGCAAATGAATGTCTGCATGCACACCTTGCACTGCATTTAACAATTAGCAAATGTTAAGACAAATGGATAACAGGTTTTGTTTCAAAAGAACTAGATAACAGTTTTACATAGCATCTTTCTTGTTGCTGTCTTGTTTTCTGACAAGTAGCAAAAACTAGACAGATGAATTACATTGTTTAGAGATTGTTTTCCTTGTTTATGATCTTGTTTCTTATTCCGCTACATTTTTGACAATTAGCACACACTAAAACAAGTGCATAACATTGTTTAGAAACCGTTTTCCTTGTTTACCGCCCTATTTCTTATTCCACTGCATTTGAAAACTAGCAAGAATCAGGACAAATGGATAACAGTGCTGAGACATCATCTTCCTCGTTTACCGTCTTGTTTTTGACCTTTTGTCCTCACGGGAAGAGAGAGTTTCAGCAAGAATTATAGTTCTTGGATTGGGCAGAGGACCATTCATTTTCTGAGCAATAAATCCTAAGTTCTAGTCCCATGAAGAAAATCTTGAAAACTAGATACCAAATGGCACAGTACTGTTGGATATTGGATCTCCTGTGTGGGCTGACCCGACCCAACCCGTTGACAGAGATAAAGATTTAAGTTATCTAAAACTAAACCACCACATGACTAAAAAAAATTGGTGGATGTGCTAGGTTTTTCTGTAAGAGAAATATATACAACTTCCCTATGAATATAAAAAATAGAACTCATTTTACTTCAACAGATGTTTCTCTAGTTTTCTTTTGAAAACACGCAGCAAAGCAAAGACATTTAGTTTGTGATAATTTCTAACTTTGTTACCATGAGATTCAAAGTTTGACATAGAGGCAGGCAATTCTTTTGGTGGTGAGTTCAACGAATCTTCCTCTGCATTTACAGGTACACAATTGTTGACTCGCTCACAATTTATTCTTACATCTAAATCAAAAAACATACGTCATGTGTCTCTAATTCACTTTTCTCAATCTATCCCTCTTTAACAAGCATGACTTCAGCTTTTGTATCTTCAACAAAACAAACTCACTTTGCCACTAATGTGTTTGGAATGGGGGAAAATATATTCCAGATGACACCTTCCAAAAATATGTCATTGGTTGATTAATTGTCGCAAAATGTTTTGCAAGAATAATTTTTTCTATTGAAAGAGGGGAAAGCACTTACGATCAAAAGTCATTTTCCTTTATAATAATCTTAACTTCTAACTTCACATCACTGTCTTCACAAAAGACTAGACATTATTTATCAAATCTCTTATACTAACTTTTGTTTACTATAAAACATAATCTGATCTGCTAGCATATTATCAATCTTACAGGATCACCATAGTGCATTCTACCTCATTCGTGACACATAAAGAAGACCTTCAGATTCCCTAAATTTGCAAGGGCGCAATTTCAATGAATCAGTAATAACAACCTTGCTCAAAAGTTTGACAAGAACTAGATCAAGCAAAACCTATGTATAGTGCAAACAAAAGCACCCTTTTTTCATGAGAAAATTACTAATCCTTATATAAATCATCAAGATTATTCGTGTCACTGGCAACTGTGTTCTATCTGAGCACAATTTAACCTAATTCAGCTTCTCTTTATAGCTGTGAGGCAGTAGCATAGCATGTAGACATGTTAGAAAAATGATTTTTTTTGGAAACTATGTTAAAAAAATGATTTTGATGACTGTTTAAATTCATGTTTAGGTTTACTCTTTTCATATCTTGTTAATGAGACTTAAATATGATAATTATTTTTTTACAATTCAATGTTAGTTTTGAAAAATATAACAAACCATTTGAATTCAATTTGTGCAATTGTATCAGATCCTTGAATAGCTTTTAAGTTATAATATTTGACATTACAAGCTATCAGATGTTATGCCTTTGTTCACTCCCTTGCCTGTCTATACTCCTACGTGTTCATTTTGAAAGTGTGGAAAAAATAGACAAGCTTTTCTCCTTTTCTTTTGTAGTGCTAGATTCTTTTGTTTATTCTCTGTTTTTTCTGATCATAAATTATACTAGAAGAGTTTGTTAAGCCATGAGGGATACACCTTCACCGATCAAATATCCTAAAGGGTGTGTTGTACATATCTCAAGCTAAAAGGATGTTCCTCCCATCTCCTTGTTAATTCAATTGTTTATACAATATTCTCAAGGATATTTCTTTTATTCTGTTGTCCCCGATCATGGAAACAATCAATCTACTACTGTTACTGAAATACCAGTGGTCTTCCTGTTGCTGCACAAACGTCTCTTGCTACTATTTCTAATTCACCTGCGTATAACTTTGCCTAACACTTCCCTGATGTTCCAAAGGTGAAACATCATGGCAGCAACATAATTTCTCTGCTCTTTATACTAAGAGATTCAAACATGATGAATTTTCTCCTGCTCAACTAGATCAAATAATTTATGCAAACAAGGTAGTATGTACGAATATTATATAAAGTACTCTTTCTAACAAGTTGTTCAACATATATTGTTCTGATAAAAACAAAGAAAATTTCGGACTTGCTACTTGCTAAAATAATCACGAAATGGTATGAAAATCTTCTCTTTTTTTTAATCTTGAGGTGTGTATGACATTATAAAGGAGAAGATTATGTCCACTTTTTCCACACTTCCTAAGCCAATGCATAGGAGCATACCTAGGCAAAGGAGTGGACAGACGCTTCACATCTAATAGCTTGTAACATCCAAATACATAACAATGTAAAAACCACTATTCAAAGCTATTAAAAAATATGTCACAATTCCACAAATTGAATACAAAAACTACTCAAATGGTCAGTTATGTTTTTAAAAGCTAATGTCAGAATTGTAAGAAAATAATTATCCTATTAAAGACTCATTAACAAGATATTAAGAGAATAAATCTATACACGAACTTGAAAACTTTCTTTCCCAGGATAGGAGTATCGCAGCGTACACACTATCCTCCCCAAACCCCACTCATAGGATTAAACTGTGTATAATATTGTTGTTATTTGTTCGAGATATCAAAATCAATTTTCCAAATAATATAATCCAGATTCTTCATCATCCGATCAATTAGATTAGAGTAACAAGGGATTAACAAATTGCAGCACCTAAAATCATCCCCTTTACCTCCTAGACACAGAGATCTGACTAAATTATTAGTCTACACAACAAAAAACTTCAAGAACTCCATATATCCAATTAAAAACTCCAAAACTTAATTAAAACCCTTTGGTGTATCCCCAAACAAATATAGAAAAAAAAACAATTGAAACCCTAAATTATAAAATTTTCAGCTGGTTGAAAGAATTCTACAGATAAAGGAACTGGGTATGAAGAAAGAAGATAAATTTAAGTGGAAATAACAAAAACCTGGATATTCATAGCCTTCTTGTTAGCCTCAAGCTGGCTTCCTGTACATACACCATAATTAGCTAAAACTCCAATCTTTTTTCGAAAAAAAAAATCCAAAATTATAAACAAACTTAGATATGCATACCCTTTTGGCCTTTCATCTTTTCCATATTCTTCTCACGAGCCATCTTTGCCTTCTGTCCATTGCCTCCACCCATGGCTTAGTTTGTTCTTCGATATTTCCTGTACAAATTGGAGGAAAAAATTGGGTTTTTTAAGTAGTGGCTTTGAGAGAAACCCTTTACATATATATATATATATATATATATAGTGCAAAAAAGTGAGAAATTAGGGTAGTTGGGTGGTGAAATTAATGAAATTTTGTGGGTTGGGAGGAGAAAAAGGGGAAAAAGGACATATATCGGAAAGCTACATGAAACTACAATTCTTTGTTCCTACGCGTTACTTTTTATTCGGAGTCGCATTAATTTAGTGTAAAGGTAGGGATAAAATTTATATACTCCTTCCGTTTTATAAAAAATAATCTAGTTTAATTTGGTACAGAATTTAAAAAAATAAAAAAGATTTTTGATCATGTGATTCCTAAATTAAAGTTATGTCAAATGTAGAAAATTCCCTTTAATTTTGTGGTCTTAAACATGCCACGTGGAAAGTTATTACCAAAAAAAGAAAGAGGTCATTCTTTTTGAAACATACTAAAAAGGAAAGGAGGTCATTCTTTTTTAAACGGAGGGAATATGTATTTTTGATTTGTTGTTGCAGTTCACATTAAAATCTAATAATATATACTCAATATATATTATATTAGATATATATTATTATTATTGTCATAGTATAACTATTTGATTTCATTGAATTATATGTATGTGTTGTTAATTTAAATATTTAGAGGTTTTAAATTTGAATATAGTAGAGGAAAATGTTTGACTGAAGTGTTGTTTTTCTCTTTATTGTTTTTCTAATGTGAGAATTTAAATTAAATTGAATCGAGAAAAATAAGAAAAAGACTAATTTTTGTATACATGTTTTTTCATGTATTGCTATCATTAAAATTCAACTTATCTTCTTGTAAGAAAAATGTACTCGGGTCTAAACTCCCTTTGATATTAAATGTGGATTTGTTTGATAAATTGGATTTATTTTTAAAATATTTGATAGAGTAGTTTAAACTGATAATTTACTCATCTTTTCAGATTTATTATAATGTTGTGATTAATGAAGTATTAATTGTAAGCCGTTTAGATTGATAGAGAGTAATCAAAATAAATACTTTTAGTTATAAATATAAAAACTTTATCTCTTCTTTATAATGATTGCGTAAAAACCTTAATTAAAATATAAGTAAGGAGTATTTTACGTGATGATCATATTCGTACTTGTGTATGAACATTCATTCATTATAGCATTTTAGTATAATTGATCGTTGTAGTATTATATATTTTGAATCTATGATTGTATGTATTTTACTTTAGCTTTTAACTCAAAATATGTCACAAAAGTTGATTTTGAACTAATAAAAGGGGATTAATCAAATAATAAGCACTCGATGTTTGATATTTAGAATAAATTTTGATTAGTTTAGATTTACATTGTTGGTAGAGTATATTATATAATGTAAAATAGAGTGTATTAATAATGCTTACTTTAACAATTCATAGTTATACTTGCATTAATTATACATAGATTATATTTATTCATTATTTGATTTGATGCACTAAAACTAGAATCATTGCATTAAAAAAATTATTTACAAAGATACTCTTCACTATTATGGTGACAAAGATATAAAAAAGGTATTGAGGGACAATTAAGTCTTTAATTGAGTTAATGCATGCATTAAGGGGTCGTTTGGTACAAAGATTAATAATGCAGAGATTAGCAATGCAGAAATTAGTAATGCAGAAATTAGTAATGCAAAGATTAGTAGTGCATAGATTAGTAATGCAGGGTTTATTTTTATCAAGTGTTTGGTTTATTTTTTTCCACCTCATCTTGTGTTTGGATTATAACTCTATAAAAAGGTTCTTTCCAATTATACCCTTGATTATTATGTAATTGGGTCAAGGTAGATAATTGTCGGGCAATATTATTTTTTTATAACTTTTTAACTAGCTATGAGAAGAACAATTTAGTTGTCTTGTTTGTTATTTTTTCACTTGAATTATTTGAGGATAAATAAGTGTCATCTTAATAAATTGATCACTCACAAAATGATATTTTTTAATTTTAAAAAGATAAATCATCTACTTTTAAAATCGAAAAAACGATCAACAATGACAAAATTGAATAAACCATCTACATATACACATAAAATTGTAAGTTGTGATTTTAATATGTATGTAAGTTTTTTAAATTGTTTAAAATACAAATAATTAGAAAACCAAGCAAATATATATATATATATATATATATATATATATATATATATATATATATATATATATATATATATAAACTTCATATACAAATATACAACTCACATTTCAAATTTGTATTGAATTTATTATTAACAAACAACTTTCTCTAAATAATTTGTAAGCTAATTTATTTAAATAAATTTATTAGTACAAGTATAAATTACAAAATCAAGAAAATAAACAAAACAATTAGGGGTCGTTTGGTAGGCCGCATTAAATAAAATAGTCCATGTATTATAGATGGTATTATTTAGTACTACGTTTGGTAGGAAATTGGGTCTATGTATAACTAATCCATGGATTAGTTATACCTCCTACATGGTATTATATGATGTATTACTAATACCTTCTATTTGGAGGTATTAGCAATACATGGGATATAATACCATGGGATAAGTCTACTAAAGACAAAAATATCCCTCAAAACATTTTATTATTTGTTTATTTTCTTGATTTTATGTTTTATGGTTGTGCAAGTAAATTTATTTAAATAAATTAGCTTACAAATTATTTAACTTTTAAATAATTTGTAAGCTAATTTATTTAAATAAATTTACTAGCACAACCATAAAACATAAAATCAAGAAAATAAACAAATAATTAAATGTTTGTGCGGTTTTCTAATATTTTGTATTTTCAACAATTTATAACATTGAATACATACAAAAATTACAACTTGCAATTTTATTCGTAAATCTAGATGATTTATTCAATTTTACTATTGTTTATCGTCTTTTCAATTTTAAAAGTTGATAGTTTATCTTTTTTTAAATTGAAAATTGACATTTGTAAGTGATCAATTAAATAAGATGACAATTATTTATCCTCAAATAATTTAAGAAAAAAAAGGCAAACATGACGATAAAACTGTTCTTTTCTTAGCTAGTTAGAAGGTCATAAAAAAATATTATCCGGGAATTATTTACCTTAACCCAATTGCATAAGAATTTAAGGGTATAATTGGAAAGAAGTTTTTTATAAAGTTTTAATCCAAACATAAGATGAGGTCGAAAACAATGAACCAAACACTTGATAAAAATAATCCCTGTATTACTAATCCCTGCACTATTAATCCCTGCATTACTAATCCCAGCATTATTAATCCCTGCATTATCAATCTTTGTACCAAACGACCCCTTAAAATGATTTGAGGGATATTTTTATCTTTACATAGGCTTATCCCATGGTATTATATCCTATGTATTACTAATACCTCCAAGTAGAAGGCATTAGTAATACATGTTATAATATCATGTAGGAGTATAACTAATTCATGTATTAGTTATACATAGGCTCAAATTCCTACCAAACATGGTACTAAATAATACCTTACATAATCCATGGACTAATTCTTCTAATGCAGCCTACCAAACGACCCCTAAAAGCATTGAATTGCTAATATCTATAGATTCATGGTATTAGCAATACGCATATCAGGGGTCGTTTGGTTACTGTATAAGAGACATTTATTCATGTATAAAAAGTTGCATTAACTTTACTATGTTTGGTAGAAGTTTTGTATTAGGTATAAAAGTCAACATAATTTATACCATGTTTGGTTGCATTTTGTAGTCCTACATAATTAATATCAACATAACGTATGAGGGAATCCATGTATAAAGTCATGTAGGGTAGAAGGTGGAATAAGTTATGTGGGTATTAGTTATACATGTATTAAAGTGATAAATTACATATTTACCCTATTAATTTATTTTATTGTTTTTAATTGGAAACTTTATTGTTTTCCTATATATAGGTTTGTTGTTTTTATTTCTTTTTTATATTTAGACCATTTTTATTTCTTTTAATTTTAGTTTATTTATTTTAATTGAAAATTGTATTGTTTCCTATCAACATGTGTTTTTTTATTTCTTATTATATATAAATTATTTTCATTTCTTTTTATATACTTATCGTTATGAACGATCTATGCAAATATAAATATTTTTTAATATTAGAAATTGATTGTATATTTTTTAACGGTACATATGCTAATCAAATATAAGCATTATATATTATTCAATATATTTCACATTTTATTAATATGTATTATTATTTTGTAAATAATATATATTAATAATTTATAACAAGTTTAGTATTCAATAGTTAATAATTCATGTATTGTAATCTCTACGTAACTAAATAATATCTACATAACTAATATTCATATAGCTTATACCCGCATAATTAAATCCAACATAACTAAACTTGCATAACTAAACCTTGTACCTGCATAACTAATACTTGCATAACTAAACACTGCATTTCTAATATCTGCATAATTAAACTCTACATAATTAATACCTGCATAATTAAATCCTGCATATCTAATACCTGCATGACTCTAACCGGTAACCAAACGGCCCCTTACATATGGTGTTTGGTTGTGTTTTTTATAATCTTACATAATTAATATTAACATAACTTATGAGGGAATCTATGTATAAGTTATGCAGGGTAAAATGTGGAATAAGTTATGCGGGTATTAGTTATACATGTATTAAAATAATATATTACATATCTACCCCTATTAATTTATTTTAAAATCAATTTTTATTGAAAAGTTTAACCCTTTTTTTTCCTCCGTTGAGAACTTTACCTAACTACTTGTTCTTTTTTTAAAAAATATATTCTTACTACACAAACATATTTTTTCAAAGCTCGTGCTAAATTAATCGCCGCTAATATTGCACTTTAGCCTTTTGTACCGTCTATCCATGACTAATTTGTATCAAATCAAGAGCAAAATAGTATTTATTTTTGTAAAAAAAATTATATTTTGTTTTTGTTTCTTCTTTACTGAACAACATTTCTTTATTTTGTTTTCATTTGAATTCCAAATGCAAATATTATATTAATATTATAAACTGAATCGTATATATTTTGTCTGCGCATATGTTTCATATATATATATATATATATATATATATATATTACTATTATTAAATATATTCTACATATTTAATTAACATGTACTATTATTTAGGACATAAATTTATACATAAATTTATATATTTGGTATATTAAAAATATATAGACAATATATAAAATATATTGATAAAATATTTACTTAATTAGATATGATATCATAATATACTTGAAATTTATTAGTAATATTTTATTTTTATAAGTTATAAACATTAAAAAAAATGAAAAGAAAAAAATAGAAGTCCAGTATAGAGGGAGAATATTTTTTTTCTTTACTTTTTATTCAAAAAGAGGTAAATTATACTTTTTGTTTATTTATTTGTAAATAATATATATTAATGTACAACAAATAATATTCAGTAGTTAATGATCATGTATTATAACATCTATAAAACTAAATAATATCTGCATAACTGAACTCTGCATAACTGAACTCTGCATAACTAAATCCTGCATAACTAAGCACTGCATAACTAAACCCAGCATAACTAATCCATGCATAACTCTAACCAGTAACCAAAAGGCTCCTAACGGTTATGGTGACCACGCAAATGATGTGTTTTATTAATATTAATATGTAAAACCAACAATTTTTAATTAATCAGATATTCATATAAGTAGTATCAATATAAATTATGAAAAAATTTATGGATTATTTTTATGTATAAGATCGAATAAATAATATTTGTACTATACTTCATTTGTTCTTAATTACTTGTCCATTTTTATTTTTTTAATTGTCCCTAATTGCTAAAGAATATAAAAAACTAGTGACATCCCGTTGTAAATCCAAGGAGAAAATGATCAAAATAGTCCTTCATATTTAGGGGTTGATTTATTTTGATCCTTTATATATACCATCTTATCCAAATAATCCTGAATGTATATAAAAAGTGTCCTAGCCCAAAAAACTAACAGAAAACTTAAAAAAAGACTGTTTAAAATTCACTGTGGGTCCGACACTTTTCTTCCTCCCTCTTTCTTCTGTCGTTTCTTTTCTCCATCTTCCTTTTACGTCATTATTAATTAAGGAACCTTGTGAAAAGGGTCTTCTGTATAATGCAGAATTTGTGATGGAAATGTTGAGTGATAAACATTGAGGTGTTTGTAAGACGACGTCGATTTTAACACCCTGATTCATGGATTAATCATTTTATTGAGATGAGTGGCAGTCTTGAGAATTGAGATGATGGAGAGGATGAACAGATAAGGTTTATGACCTGTCATAGTTACATTACTTACATATAATACTCAACCAATGGTTTTGACATTTTGATGCTGCAATTTGGAGACTGCAAATTGTATCATGAGTTTTTGGACTCTGACAATATAAATGTTAGTTATGTTGGTGATGAAGAAAATTAAGAACTGAACGGATAATGGTAGAAAAAAATAATTTACAAACCATTTTTTGAATCTTGAAAAAAACTTTGTTTCTGTTAGAGGAGTTTTGGCAGCTAATAGAAGAATAAAGAGGGAGGAAGAAAGGGTTCACCAAATTTGGGACCCACAATTAAGTTTAACACCTTTTTTAACGGTAAAAGGTTAAATATACCCTTATATTATTGGAAATAATTTAAATATGCCGTTCGTTATACTTTTGGGCAAAATATATCCCTCCTGCTATAGTTTGGGGCTAAACATAGCCCCACATCATATTTTGGTACTGATTTACTCTTATATCTAATTGAGGAACACATGAAAGACTAAGATTAAAAAAATCCATTCAATTTAAATAGACTCAATTATGATATCCGCCCCGCCCCACTCCAATTCAGTCTTCAACGCAATGAAAATCTAGTGCATGATTGAAGATCCCTCTTTGGTATAATGTTGTTAACACATCCTTCTTCCCCAGTTTGTCTCATTTATTAAGCTCTAAAATATCATTTCCTAATGATGAAAGAAACAAAATACTGCAAACCAAAAGCTTGGTTCACTTCATTAATAAGATAGATGCCAACTAATGTGTTACTTACTGAATTCTTATATTAACTCGTTAATCAAATTTGCACTGAAAAGTGGTTTTTCTCTTGCCTATGGTAAGAAATATTAGGCATATTGACTGAAACGGAGAGACATCCATCCACAAAATCTGAGAAATCAGCCATCTCATTCACTTCTGATTCACTTGACACTCCCAATAATCGATTAACCATCAAGGGTGTGTTTGGTACGGAGGAAAATGTTTTCCTAGAAAACAAGTAGATTTTGGACTTATTTTCTCATGTTTGGTTGGTGAGTAGAAAATATTTTTCGGAAATGATTTTTTTTGTTTGATTTATGAATGAAAAATATTTTTGAGAGAAAATTTTTATTTTTACTAGAGTAAAAAATAATTTATGAAATTAAAAATATTTTTTAAAATTAAAATTATTATTTTTTGGGTGTGGGAGTAGTGGGTGGGGGCAGGGGAAGGGGAGGGGGTAGGAGTGAAAAAATAAAATTTTGAAGTTGATAGTATTTTTAAAATCCCCCCTGAACTTGGTACGAAAACTCGCTTTAGTACTTAAACTACACGGGTAATTATTTACCCCCCTAATCTCTTTTCAAGTGAATTAAAATACACCCTAATATAATAATACCGGTCTCACAATGGCAAGTACATTTCACACGCGCCATGTCATCGATACGTCAGCGCCACATCAGCGTCACGTCATTGCCACATCAGCATCCCATTCCACATATTTAAATTTTGATTTTTAATTTTTTTTTATTTCTTTTTATTTACTCACAATTTTAGAAAGTAAAAAAAATTCTCAAAAATAAGAATTAATATAAGAAAAATAATCAATTGAAAGAGATTCAAAATCTCAAAAGCAATCTCACAAGAACACTCAATTTTTCAGAAACAAAATTAAAACAAATAAATAATAACTACTAAAAATTTAATTTGAAATGAAAATTTGTAGAGTTTCATTGAAAATAGCTTCAAGTTCATCACATTCAAACCTTGCCATAAATGCTAAAATTAATTTAAAGCAAGAACAAATTGATGACTTTCCAATTTTTTCTTGTTCATCACATTTTTTGAATTTATTGATAGAAATTAAAGGAAATGAGGGTGGGATGGATCTGTCTTGAAGGAGAAAAAATATGAAAAGTATAACAAAGAAAAAGAAGAAGAAGAAAAGTGTGAAGCACCGAGATTGAAAGACAAATAAAGAGGGTAGGAGTGGGGGTTCGTTGGGGGTGGGGGGTGTCGAAGAAGAAGAAAGGGTAGTGCAAGTGGTGGATGAGGGCGGGAGGGGTGAACTGGGTGTGAGGAAGATGAAAGGACGGGAGGTGGGGGTAGGGTTGGTGATACTAAAGGTTGGGGGTGGTAGGGTATGAAGAAGATGAAGAAAAAAAAGATTATTGGATAAAATGAAAATAATTGGGGTTCACTCATTCTTTTTTTCCTTTTTTTTTACTCTTTACGCGCCTCAATTTTTTTGATTTGCCATGTCAGCGATTTGGATGTATTTTAATTCACTTGAAAAGAGATTAGGGGGGTAAATAATTACCCGTGTAGTTTAAGTACTAAAGCGAGTTTTCTTGCCAAGTTCAGGGGGGATTTTATGTATTTTCCCTATTTTTAAAAAACAAAACTAATTGTTTGGGGGTGGGTGGGTGGGGTGTTTGGGGTGGGGTGTTATTAGTTTAAAAATAAAAATTTGAAGTTGAAAATATCTTTTTTAAAAAAAATTATTTTTTTTTTTGGGGGGGGGGGGGCTGGCCGGTTGGGGGGGGGGGGTCAGGGATCGGGTGAAAAAATAAAATTTTAAAATTGAAAATATATTTTAAATTGATGTTTTTCCCACAAAAAATGTAATTTGAAATTGGAGAAGAGTTTTGGAAAATGTTTTCCTTAACTTTTTAAGGGAAGTCATTTTCCTTAATTTTGAGGAAAATGAGTTGATTTGGAAAACATTTTCCAAAACTTTTGTCCCAATCAAACATGGGAAAATTGAAAAATATTTTCCAGAAAATATTTTCCTTCATACCAAACACACTCCAAATTAATGGCTAGCTAAAAATTACTTCAATGCTTTGTAATTTCCCACTAAACAAAGAAGTTTTCTTCAATGTTCAGTTATACTATTTTGAAGATTGAATTGGGTGGTCAATATAATTAATTAGATTGGGTTACGTTATTAGGTTGGGTGGGTTGGATCATAATTGAGTCTATTTAAAATTGAATGTGTTCTTTAATCTTAGTTGTTGTGTCCCTCGGTTAGATATAAAGGTAAATTAGTGCCAAAGTATGAAATGAGGGGCATTTTTAACCCAAAAATATAACAAAGGGGGTATATTTAGCTCCAAAATATACCGAAGGGTATATTTAAACTATTTGACCCTTTGCCTTTTTTTTAATTTCTCAGATAGTTTTTAGGGCTAAGGAACAAAATAATTTACTTTTGTATATACATTTAAGACTATTTACTATTTAGATAATGGTGATATATGTATAAAGGACGAAAATAAATATTGAAGTGTAGTTACATGTAAGTACACCAATATATACTACGTAAAATAATACCATCGAGAAAGTGTAACATAAAATATTATACAGGGTATTCCGTGTAATTTAACCCTAATATTTATTTGCTCATTCTCGCCGTTGCGATTGAGAGAAAAGGAGGAGAACAGCAGCCGGAAAATTCCGCTGATTATATTCCGATCTGTTAAGGGTAAGTTATGGATTACTTGTTATGAGACTCTCCCTCTATGCAATTGCATAGTTTCGGGTGTCAGTGAAATAAAATTTTCACAATGAATGGATCCTAAGTGGATAATTTTTTATGATTCTGGAGACTTAGCTAGTTGCAATGCCCAAAAAAGAATTGTACTGAATTCCCTTTTCTTGTTTGAGTACACTTGAAAAAAAATGCTTGGAGATCTCTGCTCTTACCATTTGTCTATTCATATGCGTGTTTATTGGAATACTTTGTGCTTGTTTTTTGTAGCCTTTGGTTTCCATAACTCTATTTACTGGAACAAAAGAGATCAAAAGCAGAATGGGAGATGGACAACATTCTACTTCTCGTGTTCGGCTTCAACATGTAATTCTAGTTTCCCTTTCTCTCTGATTCTATATTTTGGGCATAATTTCATTGAGAGTCTTGCTGTCTTTTTATGTGTGTAGGATCCCATGGAGTGTAAGATTGAAAAATTGCCCTGCGAGTTGCTTGTGGCCATTCTTTCATATTTATCTGTAAAGGAAGCAGCAAAAACTTGTCTTGTCTCTCGTAATTGGAGATATTTATGGCAGTATACATCTGGCCATCTTGAGATTTATGATAGGGATAGAAGCACTACAGATCCAGATGTACAATACAAGTTTGTGAAGTTGGTGAATCAAGTTTTGAAATTGCACCAGGGTTCAACTTTAGATCAATTACGCATTGGTTTTTGCTTCAGGGGTAGTAATTTCACATTTGATCACTGGGTTAAATTTGCCATTCAAAAGGAAGTAAAAGTATTTGAATTGGACTTAGCCGCTGGCTGGCAACTTTTTGATGGATTTCGCTATTATTATTTTCCTGACATTAACACATTGTCTTCTGGAGACAAGTTTTCCAGATTTTGTAGTAATCTGAAATCACTTAGACTTGTCAATATGGGTGTGAAGGATGAGACCATTCGTTATTCCAAATGTTTACAGAGTTTGAGAGTTCCTGGTCCGTTTCCGAGTTTGAAGTCGATGGAAATATCATGGTGTAACAATGTCAAGGGAATAGAAGTTGATGCTTCAAATCTAGAGTCTTTTACATACATTGGACCTGATATACTTGTGCCTTTTCAGAATGTTCCCCAGTTATCTGAGCTAACACTCGGAGATTGTTATTGTTATAATTTTATTTTCAAAGCTGACGAGCACACAAGCTATTCCTCTAAGCTGAGGAAACTTAAGCTAATTTTGCCTCCTCAGGTCGTAATTCGTAAATCATCCCCTTTTTTTCATCTTGATATCCCTTGAAGTAGCATTTCAGTTTTGTGATGTTGATGCAAATATTAAATATCTTGGTCCAGGCTGTGGGGAAAAGTACGATCACATCAACTTACCCTGATAACTTCCCTAGACTGGACAATCTAAGGAAGTTGGAGTTGGACATCAAGTTAGGAGCTGGTGAAAGCTTAGTCTTCTTCACTTTTTTTACCAAGGCATGTCCTTTGCTGTCTAGATTCACAGCCCGGGTAAATATATCATCTTTGCTCGCAATTCATATCATTTATATTCTACACGGCCGCTGGCAATGATGTCCTGAGCCCTTCTCTTTAAGGAGCTATATTAGTACTCCTTTAATACGTGGAGTCTTCACTATATTATTTATGGCAGTTTTCCAGCAGCATAATACATGAATACACACTTCAATTTTGAGGTTAGCACATTCAGACATCTTAACTCGTCTCTATTGAACACTCCAACTTACAAAGTGATTATTTGGAAACCTCCAAAATTTATTTGTTACATTACCATCTGGTGTCTACGGGACACAATAGAGATGAGTTGGAGTGATTAGTTATGGTTATCAGTTGAGACAAAGTTGAGGTGTTCACTTTTTCAGCTGATGCTGAGTTTGAGTTTGAGTGTGTGTCCAGCATTATGCGTTGTTGAACTATTTGGTTTCTCACTCATTGTTTTTTCTTCTTTCTTTCTATTGAGGCAGATAGGATACAAGTTTGTCTCAAATGAGGTAATGTAACCTGTTTCTGCTACTTGTGCAGACCTCATATTTGGTCCTAAATTGGAGGTTGTTTTGCAGACTATCGCTACTCAGTGTCATCATGAAAGTTCAGCTCGATTGTGTACTCGTTTCGTTCACAAACATCTCAAAGAGGTGAAGTTAATTGGTTTTACAGGAGGTAGAAGTGATTATAAGTTGCGTTGCATTTACTTGAGATTGGAAGATGCTCTCTTAACAAAATCATCCTTCAGCCTACCTTTTACTACTACAAGGGTAAGAGTTTGGCATTATTCCATAAGCAGAGCAAGCGGCTTGAAAGGAAGTTGCCACCAGGGGTTAAACTCATTTTAATTCCATCATCATCTTGACTTACTTTTTTTCTAGAATTTATTTAATTCTTGCTGTGAACTTGGGGTATATCTCTGTTTATTTACTATGCAATTCAGATAAAAGAACTTCCGTTTGTTGTAATTTATTGATGACTAAAGGATTTCAGGCTATTGTGCACTCTCATCAATATTGAATCATTATGAGTCATTTTCTATGCTCAACAAAAAGATGATCTTACGACAAATAGCAGGGATGTTTTGTAAAAATCAACGTCTAACCGTTGGCAAAAATATAATGAAGGTAAAAAATATTACTCCTAACTAAGCCTGGCGACGGAACCGGTAATTTCCGGATTCCGGTCCCGTCCCGGTCCGGTCCGGTACCGGTTCGGTACCGGTTAGTCCCGGTACAGACCGGTTCGGTCCGGTTCCGGGACAGGTACCGAACCGGAATTTGGGATTTACCGGTTATTCCCGGAGGTTCCGGAAAGTACCGGTCCGGTCAAAAATTTTTTTTTTTTTTTTTTGATTTTAGCCGTTTATAGCCGTTGGGTAACGGCTAGTGGGCCCCCCAACAGCTATTTTATCCCAAAACCAGCCAATTAAACCCCCTACCCCCCTAACTTTTTTAATACCCTAAAGTTCTAAATACTACACTTTAACCCATTTTTTTACTTATAAATACTCCTAAAATTCATTATTTTATCACAAATTCATCTACTCATCTTCTATTCTCTCAACTCTCTACTCTCTAATCTCTAATTCTCTAATATATAATTTCTTAAATTTCGGTGTTGCCTTATTTGGTCTTTGAAAATTGGATTTGGAGCTTCAAAATTCAACTTTCAACTTTCCACGTTCGGCTTTCAACGGTCATAAACGTCTACTTTTTTAAGTAGACGTTCGGTACATTCGTTCCAACTTTTAGTTTACATTACATTTTTATTTAAATAATTATTTAATTTTTTTTGTGATTTATTATTTGCATTACATTTTTCGTATTATTTTGTGATTTATTATTTACATCTCACGTTTAATATTTTAATATGGATTCCGGTAAAAATATTGTTCAAAAAGGAAAGGGTAAAAAAAGTGCATTTGAGCGTGTAAAAAATATGTGTAATTTTACATCATCCGATAATGCAAAAACCGGTAGTTCTTCTAAATCAAAAACTAAAAAATCTACTATATTAAGAATAAATACGGATGATTATACACATGTTGATGATACTGTTTTTAATATTGATAGTAATTCAGAATTAGATCATTATCATGAACATTTACAACGTCGCTTTGGTAATTTTGATGAGGATTTGCCTAGTGATAATGATAATGAAAATGATATTGATAATTATACTGATACGCCTTCTTTTGATGATGATGATGCTGAAACTGAGCCACCTACGGCTACTAATACTCCCAGTCCCGCTCCTAGTCCCGCTCCCTTTCGTTGCCCTGCCCCTGTTCCCCCCGTACATCCTAGGCCTAAGGTAGAACGTGCTAAAAAATCGGTTGTTTGGCAATTTATGACACAAAATGAAGATAAAACACAAGCTATTTGTAACAAATGTAAACATAGACTAAATCATAAAACTGTTGGTAAATCTGGCGAGACGGGACACTTGAGTAGTCATTTAATGTCTTGTTGTAAATATAAATTTTTGCATGCTAAAGCGGTAGCGGAAGCTAAAAAAAATGGTACCCCTCTTCCTGAAAATGTTGGAGTAGGCGGCTCTAACATGGTACAAACACAATTAAATCCGTCTAATGTTTCTGGCTCTAGTTTACCACTTTCATATAGTAGAGAAAAAGATCTTGAAGAATTAGCTAAAATGATATGTGTTATGGGTTTACCATTTAGTTTTGCTGAAAATCCCGGTTTTATACATTATATTCAAATTGTATATAATCCAAATTTTAAAGGTTTTGCTAGAAATACAATAAAAAAGGTTGTATTTGATTATCATGCACAACATTTTCAATATCTTTGTTGTTTATTTTATTATAATACTTGTAAAATAGCTATTACTTCTGATATGGGTCATAGTGTAAATGGTAACGATTATTTGACTGTTACTGCACATTGGATTGATGAAAATTGGTACATGCAAAAAAGAATTTTAGGTTATAAATGTTGTCAAATGCGAAAAACCGGTAGTTATATTGCTCAGACAATTTTAGATATTTTACAAGTTATGGAATATGTGATAAAATAAGTAGTATAATATTAGATAATGCTTCAAGTAATAATGTCGCTGTTGATTATTTAAAACCTACTCTTTGTCCTTTTTTTGGTGATAATTATCATATTAGGTGTACTGCACATATATATAATTTGATGGTTAGAGATGGTGTACAGATGTATGATAACGGATGTACAAAAGTAGAAAATGCATGTCATTTCATATTTAAGTGTCAAGTTAAGTCTAGACGTAAAGATTTTTAAAATCGTTGTTTTGAAAATAACCTTCCACCTAGAAAAATTCCAAAAACAGTGGCTACTAGATGGAATACTTTATATGAAATGCTTGTAGTCGCTTATGAATATAGGATACCTTTACAAATGGTTTGGAATGCTCATAATTCTGATATGGCATATAGACTAGATGATAGTGATTGGCGTGATATAAATGAACTTATAGATTTTCTAAAAGTTTTTTACTTAACTACAACCAATGGCTCGAGATATATTAGCTATGCAAGCATCGTCAGTAGCTTCAGAAGGCGTCTTTAGTGCAGCAAGGTTTCAAATTGGAGATCATAGGCATTCACTAGCAGCCGACAGCTTGGAGATATCGGTATTATTTCGTGATTGGATTAATGCGGAGAGAAGAAATTTGGGTCGTGAACCACTACCGACCAAATTTCAAGATGATATTGATGAAGTAATGCAGGATTATAGTGACGATGGGATTGAAGCAATGGAAGATCTTTCTATTCAACCAATTCCAGAACATGTCACTAAAGAAATGTTGAATGATTTACGAAAGGATTTATATGGTGGCACCAACTATTAGTAAGAGTATGATAATTCGAGATTTAATTCAAACAGAACCCTTCCTAGAAGGTGGCTGTGTAGATTAAATCTTTTGATACTCTACTAATATTTTTGTAAATGTACTTGTAACATCA
Organism: Solanum sitiens; assembly: GCA_016801875.1. Classification (NCBI taxonomy): domain Eukaryota; kingdom Viridiplantae; phylum Streptophyta; class Magnoliopsida; order Solanales; family Solanaceae; genus Solanum; species Solanum sitiens. The sequence continues at coordinate 695,669 of JABWTJ010000384.1, read as the reverse complement.
AATAAATATTATAAAAATATAGGTTATTCGCCTTAATTTGTTTTTATTATTGTTGTATTAAATTAAATTTTTTAATTTTTAATTTTATAACTTTAAAGTTTGAATTTAAAAAATTCAAACTTTAAAGTTTGAATTTAAACTTTAGAAGTTTGAATTTAAAATTTAGAAACTTTAAAATGTTGAATTTAAACTTTTCTAACTTTAAAAGTTTGAATTTAAAACTTTCAAACTTTAAAAGTTGAAATTTAAAATTTTACAAACTATAAAGTTTGAAATTTAAAGTTTCAAACTTTAAAAATTTGAAATTTAAATTTTACAAACTATAAAGTTTGAAATTTAAAGTTTCAAACTTTAAAAATTTGAAATTTAAATTTTACAAACTAAGTTTGAAATTTAAAGTTTCAATCTTTAAAAATTTGAAATTTAAATTTTACAAACTATAAAGTTTGAAATTTAAAGTTTCAAACTTTAAAAATTTGAAATTTAAATTTTACAAACTATAAAGTTTGAAATTTAAAGTTTCAAACTTTAAAAATTTGAAATTTAAATTTTATAACTTTAAAGTTTTAAAATTTTAAATTTTTTAATTTTTAAAGTTTGAAATTAATTTTTTTATTTTTTAAAGTATTATAATTAAATTATACTGAATTAAATAAAATTAAATCATTGTTTAAATAATTAAAATTAGTATTTAAAAAAAAAAAAAAAAAACCGATCCGTCCCGGTTTGCCGGTCCGGTCCATTACCGGTTTCATTCCGGACCGGGACGGAACCAATTTTTTTTACCGGTCTACCGGTCCGGTCCGGTTCCGGAACGTTACCGGTTCGCTAGGTACCGGTTCCGTACCGGTTTCGGAACTTACCGGTCCGGTAGTCCCGGTTCCGGTAACGCCGCCCCCCTTGCTCCTAACTTCTATTAAAAATAAAGTTGTCTTGACAAACTAGTGCTCCATTAAATAATGTATCAAGCACACCAATATCAACAATTTGGGCATCAATTACGTTTTATCCTGAAAAAGGTTTTCAAATTACAATAATCTCCAAATTTTCAGGACTCATGGATGTATTGTATATGAGTTGTGTATATCTGGAAAAAAAAGGGATGTTAAAGAGAGAAGGAGAAAAAGGGTTTTATAATTAATTCAAATAGTAGAGATTTAGAAATTATGTTATCTTAAGTTGTATAATTACGTAATTTTCCTACCCATGTAATATAATTTATTGATTATATATAAAACTCACTTCTCTAAAATTTACTAGATTTCGCCCAGGCCCGTGCTGACATAGTTGATTTTAGTGTCGCCTTTTTCACCACAACAATACAACCTAATCAATTTAACTATATGGGTCGAACATGACATTATCATATACATGTACGTAAACAGAAGCTCATATACCTTTAAATAGTATTGATCATTTTGTTTCAAATAGGCTACGTATCACAAATACATGATTGGATAAGTAATAATACTACAAATACATGGTTGAATAAGTGATGATAAGTGCATACGACTACTACATGGATAGAAACATTATAGACAGAGACCAGTAAATGTCTTGTAGGTGATATCTTGCTATCTTGTTTGCATTTTCGAGTCCTGTATCATCAATAAAGTCATTTCATAAATAATCAGTATTAGTGAATTTTTGAAAGAACATATACATGATTCTCAGCAAAAGAAGATAACATATAATTGTCACTAAAATTACCCTTACCACGCTCATTTAACTCTAAGATGTGCAAATATCAATTAAAAACTAATTCTTACTGCACCTCTTATTATAACTAATTGATAACATGAATGTTGGTCTAAATGAGATTTCACAGAAACACATGATTATTGAAATACATTTTTTTATATATAGCTAAATCTTATTCAAACCATGGTCCCCCAAAATCTGAGGGATGACATTCATATTTGATACATGTGTGAGAGTTAACAGATGGATGACACAAGCATATTAGTTCAGTTTCTCCAACTGTGCCTGAATATCTTTGGTATTCATCAGCTTCCTATTTGTAGCAGTACTTCACAATGGCCTCTTCCTTGGAGAATGTCATAACATACCCAACAACACCAACTACCACCATTGAGGGTGTTTCAATTATACAAACCATATCACATACTTTTCTTGTGGAGTTTTACAATTCAACAAATAAGATGTCAAAATCAATATTTAGCATCGATATAGTAGTATCTCCTCCCCTTAGAGTGAAAGGTAATAAGTCAAAGCTAACAACCCTGTTGAGGAATTAACGACTTGCATCGCAGTGCATTGAAGATAGTTACTGTTACATTGTCTTTTGCATTTGTTTGTTAGATTAGTTACTTAACAGAATCAGTTATTTAGCCTAAATAGCATGAACTCATTAGTTGGTTAGTGGTGTTTATTTATACTAGTGTACAGAAGCAAACCATCAATGCAAAATATCTGAAATAACATCTAAATCTTCATTGCAATTCCTCTTATTTACTTCATCTCTTCAAACAGTTTTCTACAGATTTCATGGTAGATTTAATTCTTAACATGGTATCAGAGCATTAAGGAGTAAATCGAGGGTTTCCATCGCGGATTGACTGGAGATCGAGAGATTTCTCTTAGTTGTTTGTGTAATTGCTTGATTTTGCTTCGTTGTTTGTGTAATTGTTTGATTTTGCTCCAAATCCATTGTCACGATTGATGTTGATGGAGTTGCCATTGATACTCAAATTCGAGCTCCTCTCTTCGATTCTCTTCGATCTAAGGATGCATTTGGAATTGACTATCATCACTCTCTGTTTTTGCACGCATCTGATGCTCCCAGTTTGATGTCTATTGGCATGCCTCTGCTCGGCATGGAGAATTCCTCACTCTGGCGTGAAGCTATGCATCTCTCTCAACTTACTTGAAATAGTTCGGCTTTGTGGATGGATCTATTACACGTGATGCTTTTGATAAGGACTATGAGTTGCTTTGGGATCGTTGTAATGTTGTAGTCAAATCGTGGATCATGCACAATGTCAGCCGTGATCTGATTAGTGGAGTATTGTTTCGATGAAGTGCGCATGATATTTGGGACGATATACGAGAGAAATTTGACAAGGTTACAACATCTCATATATTCTCATTACATAGGTCGGTTTTTACATTGGGACAGAGAACTCTCTCAGAATCTGCATACTACTCCAAGCTGAAGGACCTATGGGATGAATATGACTCATTAATGCCTCTTCTGTGTTGTAATTGTGTTAAATCTAAAGACTATGCTGCACATCTTCAATACTAAAGGCTTTTGTAGTTTCTTATGGGACTTAATGATGGCTATGCTTATGCTAGGAGCCAGATTTTGATGAAATCTCATATTCCCTGTTATATTATAGGTGTTTTGATGATCCTCACAAATACGGGGACCTGGTCCCTGGCAGAGTTCTCTCGTCCAGATACAAATGGGGTACAGTCGTAAAAGCTGTCATGTCAGGTGGTAGGTGAAAAGTGCAGTGTCCTACACCAATAAGAAGAGCGCACGAGATTCTATGTTTCTGTATCTCACAAATGCAGGGACCTGGTCCCAGAGTTTCCTCCATCAGATACATAATTGGTTACAACTGTAAAGCTGTCACGTCAGAGTTGGTGAGGCGTCAGCGTACTACACCAATCAGAATGGAGGAGGGTGTTTGTCCAATGGGTATTAACTCTTTATGTTTGATATTTTTAGCATGACAAACACCATATTAAATTCATTCATTCAAGAAGAGAGAGTGAGCAGAAAGTCCTTGTCAAGAACTCAAGCATCAAAGAAGTTTGCAAGGGACCTGGTCCCCGCAAGCAAGGGCCTGGTCCCTGCAAGATTGTGACGTGAAAAGGACGAAAAGACAGTTGTCAAAAAGCTATCAACCCTCAGGGGTTGGTGCACAACTTTTCATGACAGCAGGCTCTCAGCCAATAGCCTCGTCCCAAGGGTTTGTGTCCATTTTGAATATAGTCTCTTCTCCAACAACACAAACATAAGTTTTGGCAAATAAAGTTTTGCATTTCAGAAAATCCAAAAGCTCAAAAAGCAAAGGCCATCTTCAAGAAGAATCATCCTAAGAGCAACAGGGACCTGATAGAGCTGCAAGCTACCTAGTTGTCTTAGGATTATATCTTCCGTGCTTACATTGTAAATCTGTTACTAATCTATAAATGATTCAGATATTTGTTTTGAGTTTGTAAAAGTCTAAATCAGTTAAGGTTAACTGATTTAGTGGGCAACATTGTTTTGTTGCTTAGTCAAATTCTAAGTCATCTAGATTTAGGTGGTTTAGTGGGCGGTATGGTATCCGCTTAGCAAAATCTAAGTTATCTAGGGGTGATAGCTTAGTGGGCGGTGTTGTATCCGCTTAGGCTCTTCAAGTAATAGGTAGATTACTTGATCGTGAGATTAATAACTTTTTCTCACATTGGTTGTAATCGGGTTTCACTTTTGCTTGAGAAGATTAGTGAAGACGGTTGAAAATCCTGTGTGACAGGTCGTGGTTTTACTTTTTTGAGCAAGGAGGTTTCCACGTAAACTGCTTGTGCTGTTTTCTGTGTTTTCTTACTTTCTGTTCTTACTTCGAGTGTGTCAAGGGACCTGGTCCATTGACTGGTAGTGAACGCACGTATTCCAACAAGTGGTATCAGAGCTTTGGATTCTCTATATGGTTAACACCAAGAGAATAGATCCTGAAGGAATGGCGTCCTCACCAAGTATAGAAGGTAAATCCACCATATGTCCTCCTCGTTTCAACCGTAAGTGTGACCGATGATGGAAGAATAGACTGCACGATTATATCATGGCAAAAGATAGTGAGCTGGGGGACTTGGTTTTTGATGGTCCTCACATTCCTACCAAGAACGTGAAGAAAAAATGTTTAATTCAGGAGGTTTCCAAGTGTATAAGAGAGTATAATGAAACAGACAGAAAAAAAAAAAGTCTGTAGCATTAAAGGTTTCTCAAAATGATGCTTCGAAAGATGAAAAAGATATGAGTTATTTGACTGAAAGGTTACAAAGAATAGTCAAAAAACATGGAAGGTTTCAGGAAGAAGGAAACTCCAATAGAACAGAAAATGAAAACGACATCCATCATAAGTGGGGAAAGGCTAATGATGATCGGGTGATGAAGAAAGTTCTTGCAGTGTTGGAAAATTCCTCAAGTGAGTCAAAAGAAGATGCTGAAAACCATGAGGATGTCTCAATGATGGCCGTTGAAGATGATGAAAATGCCTTCAACTCCATTTTCTCACTAATGGCAGAATCTGATATTGAAGAGGATCTAAATGAGGTAAATCTTTTTGACCTTAAAGATGATCTAGATACTCTTTCCATTATAAATTTGAGAAAACTTGTTACCCTGCTTATTGACTCTGTTGATAAACGAACCACTGAAAACTTAATGTTAAATGAAAAATTAAGTTTGTGTGAGGATGAGAATTCTGCTCTTAAATCTCAAATATCTGAATTGAGCGTCAAGATATATATCCTTGAGACTAGTAGTCTGGAGCCCAATGAGGGACCTGGTACCTCTAAGGGTGAAAAGCGAAAGCTTAGTGTCTTTGAGGAGGAACTGGAACAAAAATTTAAGACTTCTGAATCTAAGCTGGTCGCCTTTCTTGAAATCAATTCTCAACTGAGGAGAGATCTGACCAAGGTAAGGGAAGAGTTAAATCACTCTTTGAAGTGGACTGACTCCTCCAAAATTCTCTCTAACTTATCTAGTCAGAGTTTCAATGGCAAGAAAGGGTTGGGATGCAGACCGATAGAACCCCCTCATAATTCTCACAGTAAATATGTGTCTGTAGCTGATAATCTCTTGTGCACTCATTGTGGGCGTAATAGTCATCTAAAAGAGAATTGCGAGAAACCGAAAAGAGCTAAAGAAAGGCATGTGAAGTTTGTCCGATCTGAAAATAATGAAGAAAAGAAAAAAAGGGGACCTGTTCTTCGTGCTAAATTTGTCAGATCCGACAGTAATGTGGAAACGGAGCGCAAGGGACCTGGTCCTCGCTATCATTTTAGCGAGAACACTTTGCCTCTTTGGACAGGAAGGTATCTTGTTAAGCCTTTTGACAGCTATTGGGAACTCCGTTTGAAGTGGGTTCCTAAGTCTAATAAGTATTTCTTGTGCAGAAGAGAGGAAGTAGTCAGTGTTGGTTCATAAATAGCAGATGCTCAAAACACATTACTAATAAGGTTACAAAACTTCCTCTCTCTCAAGGCACTTCAAGGTGGAGGTGTCTCTAATGCTACATTCTTGGTGTAGATTTGTGATGAATGAAATAAAGCTAAGCTCTTATCAGATAATTGTTTTGTCATAAACTTGCTCTCTCAGGCGATGATCTTGACTGAAAAGAAATGCAAGAACATGTTTATTGTTGATCTGTTTACTGCTCGTTATGACAATCTCACTGACCTCAATGCTCGAGGTGAGAATGCTGAGGTATGATTCAAGAGACGTGCTCATAAGTGTTGTTTTGCTGCACAAAGCTGTGTTATGGGACCTGGTCCAGTCTGCATAAAATGATATTTGCAGATGACAAAGGTTGTTACAATGATGTTAAGGAGAAGCAGATCAGACTATCTTTTAGGTGAAATATGCAGACTTTCAATCTTTCAAGAAACTTTCAGACTGAAGTGATGAATGGTACATGGGTTGTGACCAAAATGGTGATATTGAAAAGCTCAATCTCAATGAGGTTTGAAAGAGTATCTGTGGGATATTCATTCTCCAATAAGTTTCATCTGGTGTATAAAAATGCATGCTTTGAAAAAAAATGTTCATGTGACTTTTGATGAGTCTTGAAAAATTGTGAAGTGAGTTGTGAAACAAAGAAGATTTTGAGATGGAAGAGATGTTTCAGAGTCAGAGAGATGATATAAACAATGTGATTGCTAAAAAAAAACATCCTCTTCATGAACCCAACAATATCAAGAAAGCTGATGGAGATGATGTACCTAATGAGGGACCCGGTCCTCTAGACAGTGCTGAACAAAGATGATGCAGTTCAAACTGATAATGTGAATTCTGAAGGAGAGAATGATGAAGCCGATCAAGCTCAGTTTGAAATAAGCAAAGTATGACAGTCGGCTCCACAACAAGCTGATACGTCGTTCAAGTTCCTCTTCAACAATGGCTTCAAGTGAGAGTTTGTCGCATTCATGGGTAGTCGGTTCTAAATAAGCGATGAGAGAATTCTTCTCAGAGCTACTATTAAGAAAAACTCAAAAGGTACCGATGGTTGTCAAGAAAAGTACATTTGTGAGCACTTGAAGTCAAGACAATGTTATATGGGCAATGTCATCATGATGTTTTCCAAGCAAAGTGGAAGATAGAGTGTCTTGACAATCTTCACTAAAGTCCTAATCTAGGAGTAGTGTGTACTCACAGTAACTTAGCTGAAGAGAAGAAGATCGCACAGCGTGATCAGGGCAATTGCTGTCTGAACAAAGAAAGGGACCTGGTACCAGTTTAAAGAAGCTGCTGAAAAGGTTTCATGTTATGGGTGTCTGGACAATTCATACTTTTTGGGCACTAACTTGAAGCTGGATGTTGATGAACCGGGTTCAAAGACTCTACTCATGTACAAAGAAATCACCTTTATTGCTCTGATACCATGTAAAATTCTCACGTATATGTGAAGAATCAAGGATTGTATTGATGATTTAATGATTGAGTTATATACTCTTTATATAGGAGAAGAGTCATATACTAGCTACACTAGGAATCATAAAAGAGTCTTATACTAGCTACACTAGGAATCCTAATACAACACAAATATATTATTTACACCCTATCTTAGTCAACTACATCAGCTTTAGTCGTACCAAGTATAGACTTGTACATAAATTAAGATTTAGTAGTCTAGTCCTAGTGTAATTCAAAACTCTAACTCGCCAGACATCTTCACCGAACTTGTTCCACCGAAACTGTTCCTTTGACACGTTCCATCAGCTTCCTTCAACATTATCTGCTTCCTTTTTTTCCTACATGAAGGATGAGCATAATCTTTCAACAAAATTAATTGAGTTGAATTTTAATTATAATGATCTTTTATTGATTTTGATGATTGAATTTCTCTATCAGTAAAAAAGGAGGTTTCAGATTAGTAGTAACTAGTGATAGGGCAAAAATATTGGAAAAGGACAAAGTTAAGATACATTAGGTAGAAAAATGTAACAATCCATAGTTTTAAGTCATATTTTTATAAATAGTTGATCATTATCCAGATAGGAAACTTATTACATCTCTAATTCATATATAAATTAAAAAATTAAAAATACTTTAAATTTTAGCTTTGATTATTCTTTATATTCACAGAGATAAAATACACCTTTCTTTAAATCTTTCTAAGAATATGTATAATCAACAATTCCCACATGCAATTTGTTCACATGGAAGGGTCTGGAATGTGCTACTACCTAGAGCCATTAATAATGGATAGATGGGTGGGATTATATACATTAAGGTCTGTGAGCCCCCGCTATCAATCTCTTTGTTCCAATTGGAAGTGAGTTATGCAATTATTTAATATTGTGTAAGTAATATTATGCATGGTTAATAGTCAATTAAGAAATAAGTAATTATTTATGTAAAATTAATATAGTATTTAATTAGTAATTCAGAAATTTGTATAAATGATTTATTATAAGTTATGTAGTATTTTATGCTTAACATGAATACATTCATAAAATAAGATTTCCTTGGTTCAGTTCTACTTGTTTATTTTAAAAAAAAAGTTATTTTTACTTGTCATTTTATTATATTAAGAAAATAATCTTTTTTTATTTACATTTCTATTAATATAATATTTCATATTCATATTAACAATTATTTCTTAAAGAGTGTACAAAATAAAAAATAAACATCTCAAAATGAAGGAAGGAAGAATATAAATATTTCTGAATAACTTATATTTACGGTACTAATGGTACTAATATGTGAATAACTTTTATGATGTATCGGCTACCAAATGACTCAATGTTTGGCCATTTTTAAATGCATATCCACCTAGCTAAGTTCCTCTTCCACTTTTTGGTAATCTCTCCTTCAATGGAATTCTTTTTGTTTCGATATGAGTATTTTATTTTTTATTTACATCTTTTAAAATTTAAAATACGTATTTTTGAAATTATTTAATTTAAAATTACATTATTGTCTTTGTTTTAGTTTAGTTATTTACTTTATTTTCTTAAGTTTTGTATTAAATTAAAACGAATAAACAATTAAATTTATGAAATTATATTTTTGTATCATACTCGAGATATTTAACAGTAGTATTTGCACTCAGTAATTTCACAATAAAACAACACAATTTTTTTTTTCGTGTGTTTGTTTCTCCAAGATTCTTCTCTCAACTTCTTTTTATTAAACTTATGGTTAAACTAAAAAAAAAAAAGTTTATCCCCCCGATTATATCTATTGCAAAACTCTTATATTTTTAATTCAATGAACCAATTTTAATGTCCATACTAAAATCTCCACATAATAATCCTAACATATGTTATTAACAGAACACATTGGACTAAATAAACTCCGATCCTTTTTACGTGAATGTATTTGATTGAACACAATTATTTTCTTTTAAAATTTAATTATTTTAATTAACTTTCTCTTAAAAAAAATATTAGAAGTGTAGCATGATTAATATTTTTACGTGAATGTATTTGATTGAACACAATTATGAATGTGATGCAATATAATATATTTTCAAGATGGAGTTTTATACTTTAAAGTTACAAAAATAATTCAAATCAATATGATAAAGGTCACAGTGGGATGATGAATATATATATGTGATTTTTTTTTATTTTTACTTAGAGTAGCGGTTTTTCTTTAAGGGACCGTTTGCTAGAGTGTATTTAAAAAAAATAATGCATGCATTAGCCTTGTGTATTATTAATATTTTGTTTGGTACTCTTTTTCAATCAATGTATAACTAATTGTTGCATTAGTTATGCACTCTATTGTGCATAAAGTTAATACATTAATAACTTCTTATACAACATTTAGAACTTTACCTATCAAACATTCTATAAGTTAGGTTGACTTTTCAACCTAATAAAAAACTTATATCAAACATGGTAAAGCTAATACCACTTTTTATTCATAAATAAAAGACACTCTTATACAATAACCAAACGGCCCCTTAGTGTACAGTCTTTGCCTACTGTTTTAAGTGGCATATATGGTTTTTAATTAATGTCTATTTTAGTTTTTGCTCAAATAACTCAGCCGAGTCTCTAGCTCTAATGAACGGACTAATTAGATGGTGTCTAAATCATAGTTTTCATAGAGTTACTCATCAAGGGCGGACCCACACTATAGAGGGGTGCATGTGCACTCGCTAACTTCCAAAAAAAAATATATGTATATATGTATATCTATTTTGAAAAACTTGTAGACATTAGAATATACTTAACAGTACTGCACCTATAAATGATATAAAAGTGTCCTTGTGCAATTGGTAGAAACTAGAGATATCACCCTCTAGACTAGGGTATGAATCTCACTTAAGCTTGTTTTTATTTTAAGTTTAACTTAGACCTATCAACCCCTCTTGGCAGATCAAAGATGATATTAAACAAATTTAATCCATGAGTTCACTTGGTCATACCTATTTACTACCTAACCTTTTAGGTCATTTACCTTCACTATTTATAGTTGAAGAAGTCTTCCTAATAATGAATAGAAAGATAACGGGATAGTAAATAGTGAAGATAAATGACCTAAAGATTAGATATATTAACTATATTCAATCCATGAGTTCACTTGTTCACTTGGTTAAAGTATTAGAAAATAAGTTATGCTTAAAGATATGAAGAAACAAAAATATATTATTTATAAATAATGTCGGTACAATTCTGTTTCAAACATATGACTATAAGGTCACATCTTGATCTCTTTATGAATATTTCATGAATTTTTGAAACTTTCGAGATGCCTCTTTAAGAAAATATATTACCTTTATATAGGCATAAGTTAAAATTTAAAATGGAGTAACCTCCAAAAACAACACGTCTTGTAGAGTGTATAAATTTAGCTATCTACACCGACTTTGTTAGATGTTAATATATTATGATACATATTTAATTTATGAGCATGAGCTATATCAGATTGAATGTTAAATGAATATTCATATAGTTTCTCATCATAACAGTTGAGTTTATAATATATCACGTGGCATTTAATAATGGAAATACAACTGCAAGAATTTATCATTAACTGCGAATTTCATTTTATTACTATATTTAAGTGTTGATTATTTTATTTTTGAAATTAGTAAAAATCATTGGCAAAAAGATGTTTGAAGTTGCTTTCGGATTTTGGTTGTTCATAGTAATGCATTTTACTCAAAGGTCAATTTTAAGGCAATAAGTGAGGACAGATTTATTAAAAAGGGATTTTATATATTGTATAATCACTTATTAGAATAATAATTGGCATTATATTTTAGGCTTTATGTAAAAGTTGTCCTTTTTACAATCGATCAGATATAACTTTGGGCTTGTTATATAAATGTATAAATGATAAAAAAAATAAATCAACGAAAATAGTTGCATGTATACATAATGTATCGATATTGTATAACTAGTTATATAATGAGAAAAGACATAAAGTGACACCTGAAGTTGTTCCGAATTTTCAATAAGACACTTTAACTATATGAGTGTCCTATTACCCCACGAAAGTTGGAGACATCTTTGTAAATACACCACTTTAACCCGTTTTCTCTCTATGTTTGTTTTCACGCAAATAATGCGCGTGAATGATATATTTTTCTTCCAAAGAACGAATTAACAAGTGACACGTGTCAATTTTTTAAATCTATTATTTAATTCTTTCCTCTTTAAAATACTCATCTTCCCCAACTTTCCCCCGTTCTTTCAAAAGATCCATTTTTGACGACCGTTGCTTTTACTCGATATGGTCTCCTTGTTGCCTCTTGTTATACTAAAGAAAAAAAAATCTCTTTAATGAAGGTACTGCAGAAGTGAATCTCGCCCAAGCTCGTAGATACAAGTTTCGAAGCCAGCAAAAAGGGTAAGGCAAACTGGAGCTTCATTAAATCAAATTTGAAGATGAAAGGCGTGAGGATCTTGGTCCTTCTATAGAGACTTTCCTTTTCTTTTTTTTCAAATTATTTTCTTTTTCTGGAATTGGTAATCCCTTTTTGTTTGTCAGGTCTTTTTAATCCAAGTCTGTAATTTTCTCCTTTATTATTAATAATAAATGGACCATTGGTCCAAGATGAATTTTAAAAAGAAAAGGTAAGATTCTAACACTTTTTAGTTTTTATCCTAAAATAATTTCTAACATGTGTTTTCCTCCGAAAAATCACAAATCCATGAAAAAAAATATATAATCTTTATCAAATACTAAATAAACATGAAAAGCCTAACATGAAAACTTCTTGTTTGCTCAGCTAATCTCCCAAGAAATTGACCAACAAATGGCGAAATTGAAATAATGTAATCTTCAAAAGAAGTTGTAATTGAAGTGTAATTGAGAAAGAAAATAAAATACAAAGAAAAAAAGTGAGAAATTGAGAGTGTACCATTTATCTTTTGTAAACGATTTTGGTCGGGTTAAACCCGTATTTAATTATATTTAAAGTAAATTAATTAATTAAAAGGAGAGTGTGCCTCACGCGTGTGAGGTTGATGAGAAAATGAGTCAAAATGGTCAATTTACAAAGATATGTAATATTTTTGTGGGGTAATAGGACATTCGCATATTTAAGGTGTCTTTTTAAAAATTCGAGACAACTTCAGGTATCACTTTATGTCTTTTCTCTTATATAATATATATGTAATACATTAATATTATGCAAATAGTGTTTAACTATATATATAACTAAAAAATGTATACACCTCCATATACTCTATCATACAATATGAAGAAACTTTACCCCTATATCAAGAACCAGGTTCTTGATTATTTTCCGAAGAAACAAGTTAAATAAAATAATATACTTTAACTAAAACCTTCCTATCTCAAGGAAGAAAAAACTCAACTCTATTTTATTAACTTTTTTTTTTCTCAATTACAATTTTCGATTAACTCTAATCGAACTCTTCAAATTCACAAGAAGCCAAACCCACTTCTTGCAACTTACTCACAAATACTCTCTCTCTCCACAAGAAGCCAAACCCACTTCTTGCAAACTCACTCACAAATTCTCTCTCTCTCCACAAGAAGCCAAACTCACTTCTTATTTACAATCACACAAGCTCACAAACTTACAAAGAAACTCACAAAACTCACAAACGATCTTTGGTGCCTCTCTCTTCTTCTCGCCTTTCTTCCCTTATTCGTCTATTGCAAAGACGATTTTCTTTGGCTTGATATCTCTGTTTATATAGATACTTTATGATCAAGAATTGCCGCCTCTCTACAAAGTTGATAACAAACCTGTTAAGTTGATAACAAACCTGTTTTCTATATACTTCTTTTGTTTGTTTATTTATTGAGATATACGCATAAAGTTAATAACCTTTTAAGAAAAGGTTTTGTCTTCTTTATTTTTTTTCATAAATACGCCTCTTTTATTTTCCTTCTTTCCATAAATAAATCTGCGCCTCTTTTATTCTCCTTCTTTCCATAAATAAATTTGCGCCTCTTTTATTCTGTACTTCTGCTTTCATTTATAGATTAATGAACCTGGTTCATGAGAGTCATGAACTTTCCTTCTTTATAAGTAGATGAACCTGGTTCATGAGGATCATAATTTGTCATCATCAAAAGTAATTAAAACAACTTCTATTGGATTCATCACAATATTTATAAAATACAATAGTTCATCTTCCTTAAGAGTTGAACCTTTTTCAATCCCGACCAATTTCCTTACGAGTTGAATCTTTTTCAATCCCGACTAATTTCCTTATGAGCTGAATCTTTTTCAATCCCGACCAATTAATCATACTCTAAACAGTTTCAAATTTTAGGTATAAGCTCTTCTCAATGTTTCGATTCTTTTGATATAGTATTTATTCAAAACGACTCACGTTTGCCGCAAGTCAAATTTTTAAAAAATTGAGTTTCAAAGCCTTCAATGACGAATTTCAAAGGACATCCGAAACCTTTTCTAAACAGTTTCAAATTTTAGACATAAATTCCTCTTAATATTTTAGAATCTGAGCTTCAACCTCTTCAATTGGAAATTGTTCCGTTTTTCTTTCACACATGCTCTTTCTTTCTTCTTCGTAGGGTTGTTTTTAAACAAGATGGAAGAGAAAAATGCATGTGCTTGAAACAAAAGTGGGTGAAATGAAAAATTTGTGTAATAAAGTAATGAATGTTATCAAAAAGGATAGTATATATATATATATATAGTATACTTTGTGGAAAGTCATAAAAATATACGGACTATACATAGCTTACTTATATATAAGTTATACATTGATTATATATTATGATACACTCAAAAAGTTAAATATAACTGAACTATATATAGAGTACATATTAACTATACATAAAATATACACTGACTATACGATTATGCCCAACTCAAAATCACCTCTAAATAATTCCAAATTTTATATATAAATTTCTTTCATTATTTCGAGTGTTTTGATATATAATTTGCTTAAAACGATTCTCAAGAACGAGGATGACAAAGTAGAAGAACGGCGCAGATGAGTTCCTTTTAACTAGCGCATGTTCAGTTGGACATCACATTTGGATCAAAAATGTGAAAGTGGGTGTTTTTACTAATTTTATGTTTTAGTATGAATTCAATATTTAGTAAGATCTATCTATAAACATCATCAATTAATAGAACTATTCTAATAAAATAGGCATATCAAATTATCAATTATTATTTTATTTTGGGATAATGCACAAGTACCCCCTTATTCTATTTCCGAAATCTCAGAGACACACTTATATTAAACTAAGGTCCTATTACCTCCTGAACTTATTTTATTGATAATCTTCTACCCCTTTTCGGCCTACGTGGCACTATCTTGTGGGCACAGCGCTGATTGACTTTTTTCTTCAAGCTAGTGTCACGTAGGCCGAAAAGGGATAGAAAATTATCAATAAAATAAGTTCAGGGAGGTAATAGGACCTTAGTATAGTATAAGTGTGTCTCTGAGATTTCGGGCATAGATTGAGGGGGTACTTGTGCATTTTCCCTTTTATTTTAGAACTTTCAAAATTTAAACTAAACAAATAAAAAATAAACAAACTGAACAAAAATTTAACTGATTCCACCAAAATTTTCCCTTTTGTATGTCATGGGAACATACATAGATGTGACAAATTATTCGAGCCTGGACCAAAGGTAGCTACTAGCTACAAATTTTTAGTGAATATAGAGTGCTACTTTTTTTCAAATATTTGTTGGTACGTAGCAAATACCTATCTAGTATAAATATGATTTTTGAAAAGTCTTCAATTGTAAATGTATATAATTCTAGTCTAAAGCACAGACGTATTTATGACAATTAAAATCAAATAGGTAAATTTTATTTTCTTGGATCTAACTGAACCTCAACACATTGCATGCGTACATAATTGACCATTTTTAAGCTATTATTTAGACTATGTCGTTCCACTGTTTTAAATGCAAATTTTAATCTAGTAAGTTAATAGGGATAGAATTTAATAAGTGGGCTCAAGAAAGATTATACAGTGCAAATAATCAATTTTAGTGTCTTATGTGATGATTAGTGTGGGTGTTTAGGCCGATTGAATTAAATGTGAAAATTTCAATTTGGACTTTGGTTTATGGATCGGATAAATTATAATTTAAAGAAGTTAGGATTGGATTGAATTTTATAAATTTGAGCATTAGTCGATTACAATGTTTCGAATTTTTGGTTTTGAATTTTTGTTCCTTTACAGCAAATCATAGCAATTAAAATTTAAAAACCTCTTGTTCACCTAATATATAACTTCTTAAAATATATAATTATTTACATATTTATCAAGGGTTGAAGTCACCCCTAGCGCACATAACGTGTAATTTCAGTTGTTGTTGTAATGAATAAGTTATATCATGTGTGGTACAAATTTATTGAACCTTAAAAATTGAACTTGTTACTATTTGACACATATAATATGAGTTCGCAGAATTGAATATAAGATTTAAAAATCTCGAGTTCTCAAAAATTGGTAGTACAAACTCTAAAACATAAATATTTAAAAAATAAAATTTAAATCCGTAATCCAAACTAAATATCTGAATTTGAAGTTGGGTAGTGATGATACGTCCCAAAACAATATTGTCATTTATGAAAGAAAAAAGAAAACAAACACAAGAATTCAAAATGATAAGCTTGTTGACTACAAATTTGGGTGTTACATTATTATATTATTTGCTTAAATTATGGTGTAATGTTTTTATTTTTTTGCCTCCCCATAAGCAATTTTATGTCTTGTGATTTTGTGTACATCAAAAGTTTTGGACTTTTGGTTAGTGTAATTTCATCGTCTAACAATTTTACGCGTTAATATATAAATATGTAGATCAAAAACTTTCAACTTAATTAACAATTTCTTTTTGTGCTAGCTAAAATAAATTAAAAGAGCTCATATATATCCCATAACATAAGTCATTGCATTGCCGATGTCTTCGGCATAAATGCAAGAACATATAGCTAATTTGTTACTCTGTGAATATAATTTGTTTTTACTAATGATTCAACACATATAATGAACGAGTCTGACATTTAACATTTGTCTAAAAATTTATTTTAATTTATTTTTGTGAAAAACACATGAATTTTTTTCGCTGATAACGAATGACAACAATAAAAACCTCGATCTACGTGCACATTCCTATTTTCTTGATTAATGACATGGTGAATACATCGCAAGAAAGTCATTTTCAATTTAAAAATTAATAAAATGTCAAAATGTTTGGAGTGAGAAGTTGTAATTAGTACAAATAATTGTTTTTGCTACTATATTTTTAAATTAAAGGGAACATCATAGTGTTTAATTGCTTTTTTGATTTGATAATAACTATAAAAAGAAGAAAGGAAAAGTAAAAGAAAAAAATAATAATTAGGTTCTGTCCCTAATCTTAAAGGTTTTTGTAGTTGCTTTTGAAGACCACTTTACTAATTTTGGGTTATAAGCCAAATTGAAAGTCCAAATGAAATGATTGGAATTAAGCACTAATTACAAAGCTAAATTGCAATTATTTTTTTTGAAAAAGAAAAAAGACAGATTAAAGTTAAATTAATTATCATCAGTATATCGACATTAGAATCTGCTCTTACGTGAGTAGATCATATGTTGTTGGATGCTTTAATTCATGAGAAACTTTTCTCATGCAACGTATCGTATCTATGTATTTAAAAATTCTAGAAATAAATATTCTCTAAATAAAAATGGTATTAAATATTTGGCACACACATATGACATGCATACAATATATATTTTTAGGTGTTTGTTCGTTCTTTCATTACATTATTTACATACAAGATACCAGTGGCGGATCTAGGATTTTAAGGTTGTGGGTGCTCTAAAGTGAAAATGTAAAAAATAGGTGTTAACAATGAGATTCGAACCTTGGTATAACAACACTAAAAGAGTCTTAAGTACCCATCCAAGAACCATTGGGCCAACTATATCATTTATTCATTGGGTGCTCTATGTTAATTTTATACAAATACCTATTAATTTTTGCATATATATATATTTTGTAACGAAGTTAATGGGTGCTCGAGCACTCGACGGACCCAATGTGGGTCCGCCCCTGCAAGATACATTTCACATATCATTTTCATACAGTTGATTTGCACGTATAGTTTGAAAACACATACATCGGATTCAGTTGACCACACATACGGGTGATCTGCACATATAATCTGTAAACACATACACCGAATCCAATTGGTCACACATACAATTGATGTCCTTACATGTACACGAAAACACACATACATCAAACTTCTACTTTGAAAACATAAATACATAAACATCATATAGTTAAAATTAAATATTGTTTTAACTTGATTTTTAATTGGGAATAAATTTTGAAATATTTGTTTTATAGGTGCTTTTGGAAATGACCAAGTAAAATATTCTAGCTTGTTTTACTTATGTTGCTTGTTGTATAATATCGGTATTGTTTGTAAAAGTCAATTATATGCCAAAGCAAAGTACTAATTAAGGAAGCCAAATGAAATTTAATTTGTCATTTAGCATTAAAGAATTGTGCTATTTGTTGAGGTGGAGGACTATTAATAAAATTAAGATATCCTAAGTCATTATAAACGGCTACTTGAATATTAAGATATGGACTTAAAGAATTTCTAATTAATTAGGTGACAACTAGAAAAATAAAGTATTAATGAATAATGAACATAATAGTGAGTATTTGGCCAGTTGAATAAACTCAATTACGTATATTATTTATTAATACTAATTTATTAAGTATATTATTTTAGACCAAATAGAATAAATTCATATCATTTAAGAAATCAATAACTCCAAAAAGAAAAAATTACAAATCCCACCAAAGATATATATATCGCATTAGATAAACATTTATTAAATATTTTTCCTTCGAAAAAAGAATTAATTATAAATTTTCAAACTAACGCAGTAACAGTTCGTCAACTTTCTAAGTTATAAGTAGATTTTGATTCAAATTTTTGTGATATATGTTTTAGCATATTTAACACGTAATTAATTAAATGGTCACTTATTGATATATTTGATTGCTTTTAGTACCATAGTGCCTACAAATATGAAGTAAGAATTAATACAAGCTTAATATAATTCATATGTAATTAAATGATGAAACGAACAATAGTTCAAAAAGTCGAGAATTATTTATAAGCAAATGAATAAAAAAAAAGTATTTCAAATAATTTAAAATTGAATATGCTTAGTTAGAAATTACAAATTTTTTATCAGTAGTTAATGAACCACAAAAAGTATTAACCCATTTCTAGTAGTGATTAAACTTGTGATATAGTACTTCAAAGTTTATTCTTCCTTATTTATATAAAATAATATAACATCTTATATAATCATGATTCATAACTTGAGATGTTTAAAAATAAATATACAATTACTCTTCTTATAATTTTGTCCAAATCTATAAGGAAACAAAAATCAAGAAAAGAATAAACGCTTTCACTAAGAAAACAAATTGATACTTGAAATTATTTTGAATTCACACCACATAAAATTTTATTTAGAGAAAAACGCTTTCACTAAGAATCTTTTTTATATTCAAAATTTTTGATTAAAAAAAGGTCAAATTATTTGAACCATATCCTTTTATAGTATATTATAATTATGTACGAAATAATTGTTTGGCAGGAATGTTGTCATTTGCTTTTCTTGTTAAAATTGTTCAAGTTTTAGCCAAATAAAATTACCAATTGAGTCAATATTTAAATCCATTTGGTTTAAACTTAAAATAGAAGTAGTATTTAACTTTTATTGACCATTATTTAGAATTAATTGTATGATGGAATAACTTGTTCTAGAGCCTATTATATCCTCCTCAATCAATTACCTGTTGTAATACTCCAACTATTTGGCAGCAAAAATTTATAATAATATTAAAATAATAATAATTAAGAAAATTGAATTTTTTTTTTGGTCACGAACAACATTTTATACGCAATTTATTAGAATTAAAAAATAAAAGGTAACTTGGCAATAATAATAAGTAGAAATGACACGAAAGAGAAAATCTTAATTTTGGTAAAGTATTACTCCATCCCAAAGAAAACATTGTTTAACTTATAAAGGTACAAATTAACAAATACTAGAATTATTATATACTTTTTATAATCATTTTATCGGGACAATTTATGTAAATTTTAACTAATTTCACGTAGTATTTACTATATTCCAAAAATATAAATATATGATATTTCTATCCACTAAAATTTAATCAGACAAAAAAACACCTACTATTTTGTCTATATGTACTCTAAAATTTGAACTAGACAAAAATATAATTATTTAGCATTAATTTTTTTTAAAAAAATAAAATAAAAAGAAACAGGCTAATTTGATATATTGGGGGAAAAAGTCGCATCTTAAGTTTGACTACTAAAAAGGATTTTCCAAAAAAAGAAGTTTCATTATACGAATAAAATGACTTTAATTATTTATAGACAATAAGATTTTTCAAAGCAAATTCAACTCACTTACTCTAATTAATATTTAAATTTTATTATTATTATAGATATGCAAAATATGTTATCTTACAATTAGATTTGAATACGAGTTCATTTGACGACCTTTCATATTTATACTAGAGCATTCAAACCTTTTTAAGATTAAATATTATTACTATATAATTTCTATGCAAAATACGTTATCTAATTGTAATTGAATTTGAACGCAGTTCACTAGCCAATCTTTTATAATTGAATTGAAATAATCAGATCTCTGTAAATTTGATTAACGTTTTAGTATATAAATTTACATTAATTCTTAATAAATATTATTATTCATTTACCAATAAATACAAGAAAAATATTTTCTTACTTATAAAAAACATACAAGTAAATCTAAAAAATAAGATTTGAAGATGACATATCAAAAATGGGAGAAGAGGTTAAGATTGGTAAACGAAAACACATGAAGAAACGTGTTACGATGGCCCATATATACACTTTTTTCCGTCTTGATATAAATTAAACACCAAACAAATATGCTCATGTTTTTGGGACCCACCTAAAAACAATTGGGTGGGACCCAATAGATGGAAAAAAACAAATATCGTTATATAAATCGCAAAATAAGATAGAGATATATTAAACTTAAAATTATATAGAATTTATTTTGTTATGACAAAGAAAATTTGTAGTCACTATTCTTTGGTTGTGTACAGGATAAAATTAATTTACTTAAAAAAGTATAATTAATTTAAAAATAGATTTAACTTTAAATTTGATATTACTTTATTTATCTAAAGACGTGGAATAATTTAGTCCATAATTATAATCTTAAGGTCAATACTATGAAATAACAATTATAATCGAGTATATGGCTGTGAGATAATTAAAATATTAAAAAAATATAAATAAAAACGACATTTTATTAATTTTCTCTTCAACTCCTTTTTAATATAATTATATTATGTTTGGTTGGATAAATAATTTTGTACTTTCAAATAAATATAATATTAATTTAATTTCAACCTTAGTCCTAAATATCCTTATGGGTATTATTTTATTGCACCTTATACTCCCTCAGTTTCATAATAAGTAAATTTTTAGTTTAAGATATAGATTTTAATATTTTTCTATATTGTCTTTTCTAATAAAGTTTTATATTATCTAGAATATATATTACACTATCTACGAAATTATATTTATAATTCTACAAAAAATAAAAATAAAAAATATTAGCTCAAATTATATTTTAAATGTTTATCTTTATATGTGTATATTTCCTTACAAATTTGCTTAATATAAAATCGAAATTATATTTTTCCATTATTATGATCTTTAAAATATAATCTCGAGATATCTTTATCCGCAAGACAACCAAGCCACCGTATATTTATTATTGGAAGATGAAAACCGAATATACTTTACTCTAAGCTGCAAATATCCGTTTATGATTGATAAAATTCCACCGATATTATAGCACGGAAATGTCCTAAGCATAGTAAAATTCCACATCATTAATTCTTTCCTTTATTTTTCTAACATTCTTATCCTTTTCAAATCCATTTCATAGTTGAACTCTTCTTCTTATTAATATCAAAAATCTTTTGATCTTCATCTTTACTGTATACAAATAGGCAAGAAAATCATTTGGGAAAGTTAAAAAATGAATCTTTTTCAAGAATTCTTTGTTACTGCTATGTTAGCACTTGTATTTTCTTGTATAATTGTTAAATTTGTTTCTGCTGCAGTGTCAAAAGATGAAAGGGTTGATAAAGAGAAAATTGTTGTGGAGGAAGTCAAGATTTCAAAAGGGTTGGTTGTTAGGAGTAGGAAAAGTAAGAAAAGAGTCAAATTTGTTGAAAAAGGAGTTGTTGGAAATGTTGATCGTGTAGAAAGAGAAATACCTAATAAAGATGGGGTTGAAGGGTTTGTTGAGAAAAAAATTGAGGGTGTTTTGAGGAAAGGTGAAGACTTTAAGGGGGAGAAGGGTTTTGAGAATCTTGATTTGGTTGAGCATTGTGATGGTGAAAGGGAGGTGGAAATTGAGGGTGTTTTGAAAAAAGGTGATGACTTTAAGGGAGAGAAGGTTTGTGAGAGTGTTGAGTTGGTTGAGCAATGTGGTGGTGAAAGAGAGGTGAGTGATGATCCAGAAGTTTGTGGAAAAAATGGGTTGGTGGAGGAAAAGGATGAAGTTAAGAAAATTGAGGGTGTTTTAGAGAAAGATGATGACTTTACGGGCGAAAAGGTTTGTGAAAAGCTTGGTTTGATTGAGCATTCTGGTGGTGAAAGTGAGGTGAGTGATGATCATGATGATGCAGATGTGTGTAGCAAAATTGAGTTGATGGATGATAAGGATGAGGTTAGGAAGATTGATGAGTTGCTTGTTGTGAAGGAGAAAGATACCGCGAATGCTGTGGTTGTTGATGAAGTCAAAGTAGGTGAAAATGAGGTGGTTGATGTAGGAGGAGGGTTGAGCAAAGGGGATGATGAGAAGACGGATAAGATGGCGATGGATGAAGATATTGATGATGATTGGGAGGGGATTGAGAGAAGTGAATTGGAGGAGGAATTTGCTAAAGCTGTTAACTTTGTGGATGGGGGAAATGGAAAGAATAGTGGTATGGAAAATTTGGGGAGTGAATTGATGATGCAATTGTATGGACTCCAGAAAATTGCAATGGAAGGACCTTGTTACGAACCTCAACCAATGGCATTGAAAGTCTATGCCCGCGCCAAATGGTATAACCTCTTACTCCAAAAAATACGAGCCTTAGCATATTGTTTTGTACTCTATTTTTATTGCATTATTTTTTACAAATGTTCTTTGATTTGTTTGAACCAAAAAAAGTAATTTCTGTAGCGAATGCTTGCATTTATCTAGTTAGTTGGATATTTGTGATTATTGGATTAGTAGAACCTTTTGAAGGAGAGGACATGATCAATATATACTAAAGAAAATTAGAAGGAACACTGCTGATAATGGGGAAGATAAATCACCATCTCACATATAGTTTGATCGACTTTGAGTTTAATCATTCACGATTGAATTCCTTGACGTTGTTGAATGATCTGACCTAAAGTAGCTTTCCCCTTGCATAGTAGGAGTAGCATTTATTCTTTACTTTTTTTCATCAAATCTACCGTATCCTGGTTTTACCAGAGAATAGTTTGACCAGAAACTAGAATAGATATCTATAGCCTGAATTTCGTAGTGAAATTGAGTGGACGGAGGCAGCAAACTAAACATGATATTTAGTACATTTATATCATAAGAAACTTGTGTTAGAATTTAGAAAAAGATACCTAGCATAAATTCAATAAGCAGTAAAGGACAGACCTTCAAACTACTTTCGGGTGTAGTTTGATTGCTAGTTATACAACAGGAATGAAAGCTGCTTTCTGTAAGTGATGGAGGACAATAATTCCATTGTGCAAGGAATGCGTGGCGGAAAATGGGAAGCATGAATCAGGAGGTGGCTATGGAGCAGTATATTAAGCTTTTGTCAGACCATGTCCCCAATTGGACACATCATAGTAAGGTTGTAAATATTTTCCTAAACCTTTTTTTGGATAGATTACTTGAAGATTTTCTTGAAACGTTACTCCAAATGGTTTACCGTGCAGGATGATTGCGAAGTAGGGTCTTCAGAAACTAAAATGCCTGGAGATCCAGATCCGATTCCTGATTCTTCTAATGATACAGGCAAAGATGAAAGGTACTTCTGTTTCACTTTCCTCATTATGTCCTCTGAAAGTTCCCACTGTATCGTTTTTTTCGACTCTTGATTATTTTTGCTCATCTGCCTTTCTCACTAGCTTTTGCATGTATATACAGGACACAGGAAACGAACCATGCTGCAGAAGGAGATGAAGGTGAAAAGGTGATTCATACAATTTTCGAACTTTTAATTCTGTAGTGATGTTCACTTGTTTGGAGAATCCAAAGGATTTATGTTCCATGTTGTTGAAACTTGGCCCTAAAACCCACTGTTGGTTGAATTTCGACTTCAAAACTAGTGAAATATTCAATGTCGCATTGAACTTTTTATTAATCTTCTTGTTGCCAAAAAAATAAAAATAAAATCATTTTTTAAATAAACGCTTGCTGTTGTTAAACGATGCAACTGTTTACTTCTAGGATAAGAACATAATGATCTAGTTAATATAAACATTTACTGTTGTTAAAGGAGAATCGGTTCTTAAATTCTAGAAAGCCAATTACTGTCCACTATGATCCTAAAGACTATGTAGGTGTTAAGGACGAGAACTTATTTTGGTAATTTAGGTCCAGCAAGAATTCAGTTTCCGTATGAAACAGACATATATGCTTTGAAAGATAATGTTCCATATAAAGACTGGGGATCAAACTTGAGCCAAAGTAGAAGATATAGGATCTTCACAGATTGTTCAAGTTTAATATGAAGGCGATGAACATGAGGGTGTGGTTAATAGAAGCGATAGATGTCTTGGTTAATGATTGGACAACATTAAGATGCGAACATTCTCAAAGTTTAAGGGTGACTCGGAAATTTGATTGAGAAGTGTCTTGGGGCCTCTGATGCATTTTAACTTTACTCAAAATGACCTGTTCTTCTCACAACTTACTTATACGTGAGCTAATCTACTAGGCTTTTATGATTGTTCATTTAGTAGGTATCTGAATGCTTTTAAATTTTCCTCCTTAGAGGTCAGATATGGAATATGTTTATAGTTCTTTAGTAATTCTTATATTGATGTTATGTTTGATGAAGTCGATAGGTAATTGCAGCACAGATAAAACTTGGTTTATAGCGATTTTCATATGTTTCTTTCAGGAATAGGTACGAGCAGAACTCACCAGCAGGCATACTGCAAGTTCTGCTTCAAGAATTTGAGGTCCTTGCAGCTCATAACACAACTTGGTTCTCCCTAATGTTCCGATTATTATGCATCTACTCTGCATATGTATATAGTTATTTCCGCTAAATAAAAACGACACTATATTTAGATAAACAATGATCTCCTTGTTTCAGTGACTTCTTATTATATGAAGTGAATAATAATCTCTTCTACTCTGCATATGTATATAGTTATTTCCGCTAAATAAAAACGACACTATATTTAGATAAACAATGATCTCCTTGTTTCAGTGACTTCTTATTATATGAAGTGAATAATAATCTCTTTGGTTATTATTATTATTATATCCTTTTAGGTTGTGGACCTACTTTGCTGCTTACTATAGTGTAAGGTAAACTAGCTTTAGTAGTAAACATTGTCCTTATTTTACATGAAATATCTATAATGTAGTTAACACCAGTATTGTTCCTTATTAGTTCCTCCTCTCTGCAGACACTTGTGGAAACTTAGACTGCACTCTGTCACCAGCATAACCTGGATATCCGCCACCATTTCCTCCACCAACGCCACCACCATTACCAAATCCTCCACCAAAGCCACCGCCACTACCACTACCTCCACCATATTGACCACCAAGGCCACTGCCAGATCCTCCACCAAAGCCACCACCACTACCACTACCACTACCACTACCTCCACCATATTGACCGCCCTGGCCACTGCCAGATCCTCCACCAAAGCCACCACCACTACCACTACCACTACCTCCACCATATTGACCGCCCTGGCCACTGCCAGATCCTCCACCCATCCCATAGTTACCATTTCCACCACCAAAACCGCCATCACCTGAGCCATAGCCTAAACCACCACCTCCTCCTATGCCTCCACCTCCACCTCCACCTCCACCTCCAAACTCTTTTCCATAACCATTGGTTAGTGGTACATTGGCAGCCTTAGCCTGAGAAGTTAAAAACTTTCCTTCTCGGATTGCTTCAACTGTTACACATCCATAAAGCCCAAAACACAACAAAACCAGGAAACTTAGACTCCATACAAAGACTTTGTGCTCTCCCATATCACTTCTCTTGTGTTGCTCAACAATTTGGTTATGACTAAGAGGACTAAATATCAAGAAAAACCTATTAGAAGAACTAACAAAACATAGAGAAAAATGTGTAATAGTTGTTAGGATAGAAAACAAAGTAGATGCTGTTGGCTTTTCTTGGTGTCTGTTCTCTTCACTAAGATATAAATATGCAGAAAAGTATGATAAATGTGCCTGTTGAGTATGATGAAAGGTATAGGTAGTCAGGCCAATATGCATGATTCATGATAATTGAAAATTGCATGATGCAGATCAAGACTGCAAATTTCGTGTGGACGAAAAGTGGGGGAAACATGAATCTCTGTCAGTAACAAATGTAGCCTTCTACAGTTTATAGTTCAAGTAGATATTCATATTAACATCATATCAAATATTACAAAGGAGTGAGGGAACAGAAACAATAGCACAACACACTCATCAACTTAAAATCTTGAATCTGCCTCTTATGATCAATTGGGGCTTCAAACAAGTTGGCTCAATAAGTTAGCCAATAAATCCTTATAGTCGTATCTACTTGCCATTGAATACATCACTGTTCTTCTGAGGTTCTTACTCTATATCAGTTGCATCACCTTAGTAGACATGGAAGTGTTTCATTTAGAACTCAAAAACTGTTAGGATCGAAAATAAGCAGGTGTAAACGCGGAAGCTAACAAAGCAAACCTCGAAAAACCACGAGTAAGAAGACAGACAAGAAATAAATCAAAAGACACAAAAATTTAACGCGGTTCGGTCAATCGACCTACGTCCACAAATGAGATAAGCAATCCACTATAAATATGAGAGTACAAAATACAGAGAGAAACAACCTCAACCAATTCACTCGGAATACATGGGAGGTTCACACAAGTGATAACGTATCAAGCTTGTGACCCACAAATTCTCCCCCTAACCAAAACTCTCAAAGCCCTTATAACTACATTGTGAATGCTAATTAAGTTTGAAGGAACATGTCTCTATTTATAGAGTCCTAAACCTTTTCCTACATAAAAAAAAGATTAGTCAATCCAAAACCTTTTCCTAAAAGGAAAACCTATTTATGATAAGAAATCAGGGCAAATAAAACTTAACAAAAACATTCAAGCTAAAACGAACTGGTAACTTTAACTTGTCAACTGCTATAAAGTTTGTGGTTGCTGGTGTCACCAAAAGGTCCAAGACTAAGGTGGGCTTGTTTGGACGATAAACCTACTTAGTGTAATCCCATAAGTGGAATACGGAGTGGACGGGGTGTACTTAGACTTTACAACGATAACATATAATGTAATTCCACAAGTGAAATCTGAATATTAGGAAAAGATAGAATACTCACAAGCTTTACTCCTACCTCGAGTAGATAGAGAGTCTTTTTTTTTTTAAAGACCCGCGGCTCAAGTGAAAGATTGTTAGCTCATGAGTCATGAGGACTAATCAAACCTCTATCAAGGATTTGTTTGGCTGCTGTCACTGTTAAATGTTGAAATCAAGAGTGATTACTATAACATGAAAATGATATATGTAGGGCCAATAATAATCCAAAGAATTGAGGCTGTACATAGCAGTTCACCAATTGTTATCAATCTCATTAATGCTGTCATTTAACATTTGATTATTTATGGAGTATAAAAGCAAGCTAATTATTAAACAGTCGGCCATCTTTAAAATTTAGAAATAAAAAAACATATTTACTGAAGCTTACCTTTAAATTTCTACAGAAAAACATGATCTTTGTTCATGCGATTTTTCATTTTATCTCTGTTGAATTTATCTATTTTATTGGATTGTTAATCCTAGATACTTGAAACTTTCTTTCTCGATGATGACCTATGTATTAGTCCGACATCCATATCTGTCACATAAATTACTTCACTGAACTTTACACTTTGAACCCTTTATACTATACGATTTTTTTGAGATCTACTCAACCTAAACACTTTGAGACTCCAAATATTCTGTCTTGTATAAATTATTAGAAGTAATTTATAATAACTAAAATTTTGAATTTATAAATTTTAAACCTTGGCTTCGTCTTTTAACACTAAGGGTTTAGTGCACCAGGTTGATAGAATTGCTCTAAAAGAAGTATACAACTAGTAATACAATATGGTGATTTACACTAGAAACCTCATGAATGTACTTGCATAAAATTAAATCTACAACAATTATTTCATATGATTATACTTTTGTAAACAAATTATACAAAATCCCCGTTAGTTGTTTGGTCAATCACCAATCAATCATCTTAGCTAATTAAATTAATGGTCCATTAATCATCTTCATAAAAACATTGTTATAAAGAATAAATATTTATTTATTTCTTAACACCACAATTATTAGTGGTAGAGTTGTAGGCCCCATTCCAGCTAATTTCCATAAGATACAGACTATAAATAAGTGGTTTTCTTGTCAAATCACTTTTAATTATACTAAATAATACTCTACCGATTTTATTTCACGTAACATCTTTTGATTTGATACAAAACTTTTTTTTAAAAGATAAGTTAATCATATAATTTCAAATAAATCTTAGCGTTTATGTAATTATAAATTATTTATTAAAGATAAAAAAAAATTCTTAAATTATATATTATATTTTTAATTAAAAAAATATAACAACTTATAAAAAAGATATCAGGAAAATATCACTTTCGCTAAAAATATCAGGGAATTTAGAGTCAATTTTGTGCGCCGAATTAATACTATGGTGATCGAAGCATATTCCATGAACCAATAATTGGTAGAAATTAGCTAGAAAAAATCTCATTGCTTTATTCAGCACCTAAATTATTTCGATTATTAGTGGTTTTTCCATTAAAGCAAAGTGAATTATTAATAATTTTACCCTAAAATTAAATAGACACTGAATTTGCTTTAAAAGTAGGTCAAATTTTTTGTTTCTTCTTCTTCTAATTGTAAGTACTTTTTTGGTAATTAGGAGTTATCTGATAGTTGCTTCGACTAAATAACTTACAAATTATTAAGTGTACAATAAGCTGATACTACTTGAAAATAATGAAAAGGAAATATATATATATATATATATATATTACGGAAAAGTCTGAATCGGAATAAAAGGGGAGAAGCAAATGAAAGGATTTCATAAAAATTGTCGCAGAATCGAGAATGAAGTCTTCATTTGGTAAATGCAGATTCTGAATTAGTAATCGAGTGAATGCACAAACAGTCATTTTAAGGATGCCTATATAAGGAATAACCAAAATTTGTATAAAACTAAATAAAGTAAAATTTAGTCATCCTAAAATCAACTTCGGACCGTGAGTCTAGAATTTGGTTATGCCAAAATTTGACACACTAACTCTATACTTCAAGTAAGAAGAAGCTATAACAACAAATCTCAAATTTGTCAAATTTAACTAAACCTTAAAAAGATTTACTTTTTTTTAACAAGGTAAACAAATTTAATGGTGTATGGAATGATAGTGATTTGAGGGGTAAAAAGAAAAAAATATCTTTGGGCATAAATGCTGCTGGATACTAATGATAATAATAATAATTATGGGTAATTATGTTGTTTAGCATTAGAAGTTTGAAAGGCAATTAGTCATGGTTTTATAGTACTAAAACAATTACTTTATCTATATAGCCACTAGACAAAAATCTCAACTTGGACCATCTAATCTGATATTTTAATATGAAAACACAAACAAAAGAGGCCAATATTTATGTCTTTTTCATTAAATTAATATGGAATTTGTTAATAAGCATTATCACATATCTTATCTATCTTCCCCTTTCTCTTTTGAGATGATATATGATCTTCTACTTTGTGGGCGCCAATACCAAAATTTCTTCTCTTCTTTCTTTTATAAAAAAACACACAATTAACATAGGGAGAATGGAGAGCAAAGATGTTTGAGAATTAAAATAGACAGTTACTGATTAGTCGAGCATTTTCTCTTATTTGAGTGGTAAAATAGAATTTTAGTCTGAAGCATTTATGTGTTTCTTTACTAGTAGTTGTGTTACTGTGCTACGGAGATTGGTCCGAGATCAAAAGATTATTGGATCAACTTGAAGTGACCAAGATTAATTAAAAGAACAAACAAGTGAGATAGTCAAAATGGTTATTGATGATTTTGTCAATATATTAAAACTGCTAAAAAAATAAATCATTTTACAACTATATACTTTCTTGGAATAAGAAATCTTATAAGATGACTTTGACTACTTTTGTATGATTTATTTTAGTTTTTCAGTCGATTGAGTGTTCAATAAACAATGAGCACTTACTACTCCACTCGCAACATTTGTTATTTCTCCTCTAAAACCTTTGCACATTTTCTAATTGCGTAAGACACTTGATTTCTATTGATATTGCCGTTTCATGTACTTCGGTTATTTTTACTATTTTTGTTGTCAGTACTTATCTTTGTTCAGTGTTATCATCATTAGCATTTCACTCTGCATATCTTTCAAATTGTTGTAAAAAGAGATATTTTCTTGAACCGAAAGGTCTCTAAAAAATGACTGACCACCCAATAAAATAATGATAAAGTCTATACATACCCATCTTCCATAAATCACACTTGTTAAACTATTCTAGATAGTTGTTGAGAAAAGCAACTGTTTTTTTTTGTTTTTTTTTTTTGCTTTGTTTCAGGAAAATACTTTTTTGCTAATTTTTCAGTGGGAAATAAAAGCTTTTGTTTCATCCAATCATAGATTTATATAATGCAATGTATCCATTAAATTCAACTATAGTAAGAATTTCATACTTTCCGTTCCTATGTTTCAAATTAATTATAAAAGATTCATTCGTATGGAAAGTGATGTGTAAAGATCATAGTTATGCGGCGTATTACTAGACCTTTTTGAATTATCTCTAATCTCCTTTATTCTGCAAATAACCCACTCACAAATAATTATATTCCCAGAAACAACAAAAACTACTTTTGTCCCTAAACGTTCACCACGAAATTAATTGAGACTTTAATACAGATACCTACCTAATGTCAAATGCCTATTTATCAATTTACAAGCATCATACTTGCTCAAGGTTATGTATGTCTAATCTTCTCTCAATCATGCTGATCTTCTTTACATCGTTATAATTTCATCAGATGTTTCCAGAAAGCGCGATTCTCCACGAAAATTTTGGGGGACATGTTAAATAGTTTCACACTTCACGAATGGAGAAATTCACTTAAAATTTTCATACCAAATAAACTGTTAAACAGAAAAGGCAGCCCCCTTAATTTCTGCATTGCTAGAAACATCGTCACGCAGCTTTAAAAAATGTAGTACACAGGATTCTTATCCTAATTATTCCAAGTGCACATCACTTCCCATCATACAAGAAACAGTATAGAGATGTCAATATCTTAGTACAAGTACTGTTTTTTTCTCCAAAGTCAGTTTGTACACACCTCGATTAATTCCACGAGATATCTGTCACAGTAACAGTAAGATACCAGAGATAGGAAGAAATCATGTAGGGTACAAGTACTTTAAAACTACACCTTTCAATTCTGAGACTTTCAGGCACTTGGTTTTCCCCCTGTTCTACATAACCTTTAATACGCAACAGAGGAAAGGCCAATATTCTGTATTATAGTACAAAGGTAAATAGCTACTACACACACGAGTGGATAGACAGCGCGTACAGTCTCAACTTTCACTTGATGACTATGCATCAAACATATAGTACAAAACAATATTTATTATCCCAAATTGATAGAAAAAAGATTCTCCCAAAAGCTGCATCGTTTGATTGAGATTTAAACAGTTGAATCTTTTTCACAAGATTCAATTATGTCAACCAAGTGGGTCCTAGATAAACATAGAAATCAATTATATATTACTAAAACACTCCTTGGCTACTCTATAAATAAGTTTTTAATGTGTGCCCCTCAATGAACCATTATCAGCTTCTAGCATTACATATCATAGTCAGTTAGAGCCTATCACTCAAAACTCCAGCCCATCTCCACCACCGGAGGAAAAAAAAAAGCTTTTCGTTTCAGTAGAGATTTAACTTTCACCTTCTGGTTCAGTGACACTAAGAACTCACAAAAAGATGGAAAGACTCAGGCTCATGTTTCTTTTAATTCTAATGGTAGTGTTGTTTCATGTGTTTGTTGATGCAAGACAGAACCAGAAGAAGACTTACATAATTCACATGGACAAGTTCAACATGCCTGCTGATTTTGATGATCATACTCAGTGGTATGACTCATCGTTGAAGTCAGTATCCAAGAGTGCCAACGTGCTTTACACCTACAACAGTGTCATCCATGGCTACTCAACACAGCTAACAGCTGATGAAGCCAAAGCACTTGAACAGCAACCGGGAATACTCTCGGTCCACGAGGAAGTGATATACGAGCTTCACACCACTCGATCCCCTACGTTTCTGGGACTTGAAGGACGTGAAAGTAGATCATTCTTTCCTCAGACTGAAGCAAGGAGTGAGGTCATTATTGGTGTGCTGGACACAGGTGTTTGGCCTGAATCAAAAAGTTTTGATGACACTGGACTAGGTCCAGTCCCTGCGAGCTGGAAGGGCAAGTGTCAAACTGGCAAGAACTTCAACGCATCAAGCTGTAATCGGAAACTTATTGGTGCGAGGTTTTTCTCACAAGGTTATGAAGCAGCTTTTGGGGCCATCGATGAGACCATCGAATCCAAGTCACCAAGGGACGATGAAGGCCATGGCACACACACTGCAACTACAGCAGCTGGCTCGGTTGTAACCGGAGCTAGCCTCTTGGGTTATGCAACTGGTACAGCACGTGGGATGGCTTCACACGCAAGAGTGGCTGCATACAAGGTCTGTTGGACCGGAGGATGTTTTAGCAGCGACATACTGGCAGGGATGGACCAGGCTGTCATAGATGGTGTAAATGTGCTCTCACTGTCCCTTGGTGGCACAATTTCTGATTATCATAGGGACATAGTTGCAATTGGAGCATTTTCTGCAGCTTCTCAAGGAATCTTTGTCTCATGCTCAGCAGGGAATGGCGGTCCAAGCTCTGGGACCCTATCCAACGTTGCACCATGGATAACTACTGTAGGTGCAGGAACCATGGACCGTGAATTTCCAGCATACATTGGCGTTGGAAATGGGAAAAAACTCAATGGAGTATCACTTTACAGTGGAAAGGCATTGCCTAGTTCTGTGATGCCACTGGTGTATGCTGGAAATGTCAGCCAATCATCTAATGGGAATTTATGCACCAGTGGTAGTCTAATTCCAGAAAAAGTTGCTGGAACAATTGTCGTCTGTGACCGGGGGATGAATGCAAGGGCACAAAAGGGTTTGGTTGTGAAGGATGCTGGTGGAATAGGGATGATTCTGGCAAACACAGACACTTATGGAGATGAGTTGGTTGCTGATGCACACCTCATACCTACAGCTGCAGTTGGTCAAACTGCTGGCAACTTGATCAAGCAGTACATAGCTTCTAACAGTAATCCAACTGCCACAATTGCATTTGGAGGAACCAAGTTGGGTGTTCAACCATCGCCAGTTGTTGCAGCTTTTAGTTCCAGAGGGCCAAACCCAATCACACCAGATATACTCAAACCTGATTTGATAGCACCGGGTGTCAATATTCTTGCTGGCTGGACAGGGAAAGTTGGACCAACTGGCTTGCAAGAAGACACCAGGAATGTAGGCTTCAACATCATCTCTGGAACTTCCATGTCATGTCCCCATGTAAGTGGGCTAGCGGCACTACTCAAAGCTGCCCATCCAGAATGGAGTCCAGCA
This sequence comes from Solanum sitiens, assembly GCA_016801875.1. Taxonomy (NCBI): domain Eukaryota; kingdom Viridiplantae; phylum Streptophyta; class Magnoliopsida; order Solanales; family Solanaceae; genus Solanum; species Solanum sitiens. The sequence continues at coordinate 661,908 of JABWTJ010000384.1, read as the reverse complement.
GCTATAAGGTCAGCACTGATGACTACAAGTTATACCACATACAAAAACGGAAAAACAATTGAGGATGTTGCAACAGGAATGTCATCTACACCATTTGATTATGGTGCTGGACATGTGAATCCAACAGCAGCTGTCAATCCTGGTTTAGTGTATGATCTAACACTTGATGACTATATAAACTTCCTATGTGCCTTGGACTACAGCCCGAGTATGATCAAGGTCATTGCAAAGAGAGACATCTCCTGTGACAAAAATAAGGAGTATAGAGTTGCTGATCTTAATTACCCATCTTTTTCCATTCCTATGGAAACGGCCTGGGGTGAACATGCAGATAGTAGTACCCCCACCGTGACCAGATACACAAGGACTCTAACAAATGTGGGAAACCCAGCTACATACAAGGCCTCAGTCTCTTCTGAAACACAGGAAGTGAAGATTCTGGTTGAGCCACAAACACTTACTTTCAGCCGAAAGAACGAACAGAAAACCTACACTGTGACATTCACTGCTACTTCCAAGCCATCAGGCACAACCAGCTTCGCTCGACTGGAGTGGTCAGATGGACAACATGTTGTTGCTAGCCCAATTGCTTTCAGCTGGACATGATTCTGCTAGTTCTAAGTCATTCACCACAAATGTACAAGTGCTAATAGTCCTTTTTCAAATAATTACTAGTGTGCAGCAGTTACTCCTCTAATATTTCACCAACTGAACAAGTATCCCTGACCTATAATTAAGAAGCCTAGGCAATTCTAGGCAAGGAAATGTTGGTTGATTTGCCCAGCAAAAGGCTGGTGCTGTATTTGCCAGATATAATTATGTACTGAACCACACAATACAGGTGGATATAATTTAGCTTTATTTCTTGTCTCAATCATTGACTATCTTTTTTTTAATGGTGGTTTCCGGGTCAGCTTGATTATGTCTCAACTTGCAATTGAATATCCCTTGAACTGATGACACATGCATGGGATTACACTGGGTATGTTGTTGATGTGCTACAAACATAATCAAGATGGTAAAATAAATTCTTTTAATCAGTCAGAGGGTAAACTAGGTTTTATCTTCCAATGACTATCAAAGGCAAATAAATTATCTTGTATAAAGCTAAATAGAAATAAGAATAACATCATTCCATAATTAACAGTAAATGAGATTTTATATATTCTAGTTTATACCTAAGAGGCTAAAACATAAGGAGGCTTAAGCATGGTGTAACAATGAAATTTGAAATATTCAGCATGGCTTTGAGAGTAGATATAAACCTAGATGCAGTTACTCAAGGTTTCCAGAGAATGAATTTTCACAACAATCATGCTTAGTGTTCCTACTCTCCCGGATTACTCTCCCTGATTTTCTCAAAATCAGCTTTCAAGTTGTTGCTGCTATTAGGCATTCAGAGCTTCAAGTGGATGCTCTCAGGCGTTTTGCAACCTGTTATTTCAAGCATGAAATTTTCTAGCTCCACAATCCTATTATGTAATTTTGACTTTGCATGTTCTTATACATTAACAGAATGATTTGTTCAAACTATAGAGGGTTCAGAACCCCTTGCCCCACCCTATTTATTGTGGTGGGTGGAAGAAGCAATTTGGGTTCTAGGAAGGACAAAGAGGTTTTTAATGGATTTATAAAGTAAAAAATTTCATGTACTTAATAATTGCAGAGAGTAGTTAGCTTCAAAAAATAGTAAATAAAGCGTCAAACGTCAAAACACCTACACTCCCTCTCTTTTCTTTGGGTTTTTTTCTTGGCAATAGCATTTATGCATTTATGGGACTACACTGGGTATGGGTATGTTGCTGTTGTAATAGCATCTATGCATTGATCCACACAAATCATCCCAATTCCAAAAAATATATAAGCAGCATGCCAACATAATAATATCTAAAAATTGAAGATAGTGAAAATACTACCAAACTCGTTACAAAATGAATACACAACAAGAAAAGAAGAGGATCCTAGGAGGCTTTTTCATCTGATGCCTCATTATCAGTGCTCCAATAATATCATTCTGATTCACTCATAGACTGACAAACAGGAAGGTAATACGTATCTAACTGCCAGTACTTCTGTTTAACACCCTCCCACACAGATTCACCTAAACAATCCTTCACTGGTAATGGTATCAGCTGCGTAGAATATCCCAAGCTCTCAAGTTCTAGAGAGACTAGCTGACAGTATACGATATGAAAGAAGGGGTTACCTCCACATAGACCATTAAAAAATGAATATATACCACCTGGCTTCAATAATCTAGGAAGATGTTGATGAAATTCCCGCATATCTTCATAATACTCCCCATAAGTATCAAAAAATATTCCTGCAGAACAGAGTAGATACACATTAAGAGACAAAGATGAAAAAAGAAGACAACAGATAGAATCTAAACTTTAATCTAACAAGAGAGAACCGAGCTTATATAATTAACTGACATGTTCAATTATTACAATGTTGGATAGGTGAAATTTTTTGCTTCATCAAGTTACAGAAGTAGGCCAACTTGACACTCATGCCTCTTATTATATGTGTTATTGCTTTTGCTAGCAAGCGGAGTTATAAAAAGCATTGTATGTTGTTTTGTGAGGCATTTATGTCATTGGAACAGCAAGAATCAGCATATGAAATCAATAGCTAGTAGCTAAAAAGAAAATTGCTCCCTCGTGAAGATTAAAAAACACCTCCTACACAGTTTTTTAGAGATGAATTTTATGTTACAGCAGCGCCTGTTAACATATAATAAAACAAAAATTGTGCATAGTGCATAAATTTTTTGAAGAAAATGTATTAACAACCACCAGTACAAACTTCAGAATAATGTAAGATCATTAAATTGATGACAACAAGAATCATGCACCAACTACTGACTTGGGATATTGAGCAGTAATTTGAACGGAGAAAAAAGAGGAAATTCTACTTGAAACTGATATGTTTTCCTGAAAGGTTTTCAAGCTTTCATCGCTAAACTAAGTGCAATGAAACCTTGAAGTAGTATATTCTCATATTGTCATTCATAGTTCATAGGCATGATGAGAGAGTGATTTCTAAACTTACCAGAAGAGAAAATGTATAGGGAAGAATCTCATGATTAAACCAAGCAATGCACTAACAAGACACTAAAAATCAGAAGTGTATTACCAGCATAAAGGGTTTTTTCTTCTTTTGGAAATAGAAAGGGAAGAAGTGGAAGTTTACCATCATAGGTTTCAAGTTTAGAAATGACATCTTGCCACCGACCGAATATGATTTTCACATTCTCCTTCTCACCCCAACCTGCGCGCATCATACGATCATAGACCTCTGGATGAGCTTCAATAATAGTGTGTGATAAAGGTGAATATTGTTGTATGGCGGTATCTACAAGGCCCATCCCAAATCCAATGTTCAGTATGTGACCACCATTTGAGCAGACAGCTTTCGCATGAGCTTCCATCAATGGCTTCTCCCAAGCCATCATAATAGCCTTACTATCAGAGTCCATAATTTTATCTTCACTAAAAGTAACTCTATCATCTAAATAGTCCCCATCTGAGTTCCCCTTAGCATTGTCCTTCCTTGCAATTGTTCCAAGGATTAATTCTGCCTGGATTGCTACATATTGAATAATAAACATGTTTGATCAGAAATATTAAGCTAAACAGCCTCAAACTTTTAGTTGAACTACACACTGTATAAAGAAGATTAACAGCTTCAGTTGCCTTTTCTGATACTACTTTTTTACTTTGCAAAATTTCAAATTTTAATATAATGTTGGCTCTCAGGCATATTGGGGAACAATACAAACAATAATTACAATAACATAATAAAAATTAATGAAAAATAACAATTTGCTTTTAATTGTTATTTTCTGCACGATATACGAATCAGTCCTTTTGTCCAAGTTATATCACACTTTTCCATTTGTGATGTTCCATATGTTTAACACCATCCACTGATAACATTCTTCATCAAACAATTGTTTCAACCATTAGTTAACTATATAGACGTCAACTAATATCTTAAATTATGTGATGAGTAAAACATCATCATATAAACATGAAGAGAGATCATATTTTTCCTATGCTTAAAACAAGAGGAATTATACAGCTAAATAAGATAGACTAACAGGTTGTTTCGTTCCGTATTAGTACATGAATTATCATGCATTGGATGACAACACGGGGATTATTATGCAGGAAATGTGATATCAAAACAAGTCTTCTTACATTAAGAGTATCTTTGCAATGTTAGACATCTTATCCAGCTACTTCTTCAGATGCACATATTATTTATTCCACATCCTATCTGGAATAATACATAATTTTTCTCAAAAGTTATGCTGTTATTACTTATGTGGAGTTTCATATAGAAAGTCGGACATTCTATTAGCAAAGCAGAGTTATATTATTAATTTGCAGTTGTATTATCAGAAAACTAGATTTTGTGTTAGTAATACAGCAGTTACTCTACGAATATATTTCCTTATACTTCAAGCCAAACACAAGTCTTATAGAATTACATTCTATTTGGATAGTTGTTACATATAGTTTCATAATAATCTATTATATTGGATAGTGTAGTATTTGGATAGATGTACGGATTTCTGTTGTTACATAATGTCAAGCATTAACAATTTGAATAAATTTATAACACAAAATTTAAATGATGCGTATAATGTACTATTGAATAGCCAATAGCTAACTCTAAAACATAAGGAAGAAATTGCGAGGATTAAAAGTAAGCACCGGTATTGAGAAGAACGTCAAAGGCCTCTTGATGACCAGCGTCCATGGCGAAGTCGCCGGCGGAGACATTGGAAGGGGTCAGGGCATTCCATGGGGCACTAGCATCAAGGAGAGCCTTTACGACATCGGCATGGCCGTGCTTGGCGGCGTGCATCAGCGGAGTAAGTCCTTCCTTGTCAAAGTAGGTCACATCGCCGCCGGAATCAATCAGAGATTTAATACTGCTGATTTCACCATTCCGAGCTGCTTCACAGAGTGCTTCGCCGTCGGCCATTTCTTAGCAGAGCAAAAACTGTGCTCCTAATAGTTGCGGTGATTTTCTGAGTTTGGATTTTGAAGTGACTGAGGGTTTTAGGACAGATTGCCTTTTGACCTCGAGGTATAGATAAATTCTGATTTGGACCTTGAATTGTACATATTTGATATTACCATAGGAAAAAAAGGACAAATATAACGTGGACTATTATAAATGGGATGCATATGTGATATATATGATGAAGTTTTTGGATAGTCAGAATATTAGTTTCTCAAAAGTACGGTGGATGATATCTTCCTATCATTTATGATAGTTCGAGAATATATTTGTTTTTTTTTCCTCAAAATTAGAGGTGTGCACCATCTCGATTCATTGTTATGCATTATTGATTCGTTTTGTTGATTTTCAATTTTAAATATTTTACATTAATGAGAGATATGTTTTATCGATTTTGATTTTTAACTGTCCAGTTTTCGATCTAACAAATAGAAAAATGCTTATGAAATAAATTTATGACTTTTCCAATAATTTTACTCAATAAGATAATAATGTAATTTTACAAAGGCTCATAAAGTAGAAACAATAATAATAATTAGGTAAGTACTTTTGTTGGGTAATTAGGTATTATCTAATAGTTGTTTCGACTAAATAACCTACAAATTATTAAGTATATAATAAGCCGATACTACTTGAAAATAATAAAAGGGGAGAAGCAAATGAAAGGATTTCATAAAAATTGTCGCAGAATCGAGAATGAAGTCTTCATTTGGTAAATGCAGATTCTGAATTAGTAATCGAGTGAATGCACAAACAGTCATTTTAAGGATGCCTATATAAGGAATAACCAAAATTTGTATAAAACTAAATAAAGTAAAATTTAGTCATCCTAAAATCAACTTTAGACAAAATTATGAGTCCGGAATTTGGTTATGCCAAAATTTGACACTCTAACTCTATACTCAAGTAAGAAGAAGCTATAACAACAAATCTCAAATTTGTCAAACTGAACTAAACCTTAAAAAGATTTACTTTTTTTATCAAGGTAAACAAATTTAATGGTGTATGGAATGATAGTGATTTGAGGGGTAAAAAGCGAATAATATCTTTAGGCATAAATGCTGCTGGATACTGATGATAATAATAATAATTATAGGTAATTATGAGTTTCATATTTTGAAACTCCTTAGTGAAAATTCCGACTTCATTGCTAACTACACAATGACAAGATTAGAAAAAAAAAGAAAACTTTATTTTTTGTAACTCCCTACCTAATTAAACTAATACACTTAAATTGGACGACACAATTTACCAGAATTCACTCAACTTAAAGGTTGAGGCCAAGCTCATGATCAACTAGGGACAGAGTCAATTGCTTCATAGTGAAACCAGACAAGAACAGGCCGCCGGAAGCCAGAGAATTTTCCGGCAGATCTGCATTATAAATGTGTCTGTGTCTTTTTCTTCTTGGACCATCTGAGAAAAAATTGCAACAACATGGCCCATGAAATTGATTTAAACGTGTTTACAGGCGTGTCCATTAACGGAATGACTTTTGAATAATTCTACAAAAAAATCTCCACAGCTTTAACCTTAGGCCACAATTTAAACGTTGACATTCACTTCCATGGATAATATTTCTTCAAATCTAAAAGTTGGTGCAGCCTTATGAGGTGTCTGCTACATTCTGTGGTACAGTTTTTGTGATTTGACGGGACTTTGACACTTTGTTAGTGATTAGAAGTATGTAAAGGAAAAATGACAAGTTAAAGTCTTCCAATAACTCACTACATAGCTTTAAGTTCAACAGTATCAAAAACAAGCAACTGAAATCTTTTAAGTAGCGATGATGATGGTTCATAGAATATTGTTCTTTTTTTTATTCAGAGTTTCTTTTGCTTCCACTGAGGAATCAATAGGTCTCCTCAAATGGAAAGCAACTATCGAAAACCAGAATAATTCCTTATTTGATGCTTGGAAAATAAGTTCGGGTGATGTTCAGAATTTTTCCAGCCATAGAGAAGCAAATCCTGATGCATACCAGGGTAAATAGGGTTGGTATGGAGTTAAATGTTTTAATGATCGGGTAAACATGTTGAATATTAAAAATGCTGGTGTCGTTGGTACACTCCGTGATTTTCCATTTTCATCTCTCTTTTATGTTGAATATGTTGATCTTAGCATCAACCAGCTCTCTGGCATCATCCCTTCTGCAATAGGAAAGCTCACTAATCTTGTCTATCTTGACTTGGGGTCTAATCAGTTTTCAGGCACAATTCTACCACAAATCGGCTCACTAACAAAGCTTGAGACCCTCCGCATCGTTAACAATCATTTAAATGGTTCCATTCCAGGAGAGTTGGGGAATTTGCAAAATCTCACTAGACTTGCTTTATACGACAATCAACTAACTGGTTCTATTCCTGCTTCATTTGGCAATTTGAGTAACTTGTTGTTGGGTTATCCACATCGGAAGTGGAAGGGGCTGGTGGTCAATTTATAAGTGTGATGGAAAGCCTCAACCTTTGAGCTAGTTGAGAAGGCCCAAGACCACCCAACATTGGTATTAGAGCCCAGGTTGTCAACAAGTCTCAGCCCACCGGGAGAAACTGGGTTGTCGCTCTCTCCAGCCCAAGGCCCGATGTGTGAAGGGGGAGATTGTTGGGTTATCCCACATCGGAAGTGGAAGGGGCTGGTGGTCAATTTATAAGTGTGAGGGAAAGCCTCAATCTTTGAGCTAGCTTTTGGGTTGAGAACGCCCAAGACCACCCAACACTTGCGTATTCTAAATATACGCGCCAACAAACTTTCTGGTTCCATCCCTAAAGAGCTTGCATATTTGGATAACTTGGTAGTGATGATAATGAGTAAAAATGAGTTTTCAGGTCATTTGCCAGAGAAGCTTTGCCAAAGTGGTAACCTTGAGAATTTTACAGTGAACAGTAACAAACTTTCGGGGCCAATACCAAGAAGCTTCAGCAAGTGCTCGAGTTTTAAAAGGGTTCGGTTTGATAACAACAGCTTCACTGGGAATTTATCTGAAGCTTTTGGTATCTACACGGAGCTTCAGTTCATCGATTTGAGCGACAATGATTTCCACGGTGATCTCAGCAGCAACTGGGGGAAATGTAAGAATTTAACTAATCTGCAGGTGGCTAGAAATAACATTAGTGGTAGCATACCACCAGAGATTGGAAACATCAAAGGGCTTCAAGGACTTGATCTTTCATCCAATCATTTGGTTGGGCAGATACCTATGGAATTCGGAAAATTGACCTCTCTTGTTAATCTTTTTTTGCAAAACAACCACATTTCTGGAAATATACCTAGGGAACTTGGGAGCACTGATACTATGTGCTTTCATTAGCATTCTCCTTATGCGTGTTAAAAGAAAGAGAGTATTTAGAGACGTTGATAGAGGAAATGATGGTTTGCTTTCAATATCAATGTTAGAAGGAAAGACATTGTATAGGGATATCATAAACGCCACAGAGGAGTTTGATGCAACATTTTGCATCGGGAAAGGAGGGCATGGAGGCGTTTACAAGGTGAATCTTCCATCATAAGGGAATATAGCTATAAAGAGACTTCATTCTTCATTTGAGAATTCATGTCACAATAGCTTCATGAATGAAGTAAGGGCATTGATAGGGATTAAGCACCGGAACATTGTGAACCTATACGGCTATTGTTCGAATGCACAACACTCGTTCTTGGTTTACGAGTATGTAGAGAGGGGGAGTTTGTCTAGTATATTGAGCAACGAAGTTGAGTCGAGAAAATTGGATTGGCTAAAAAGGGTGAATATTATCAAAGGAGTTGCTTTTGCTTTATCTTACATGCACCATGATTGCTCCCCGCCGATTGTCCATAGAGACATATCAAGCAGTAATGTTTTGCTTGATTCCAAGTATGAAGCTCGTGTCTCTGATTTTAGCATTGCTAAGATTCTCAAACCAGACTCATCCAATCGCACTACGTTGGCAGGAACATATGGCTATGTTGCACCAGGTTTGGTCTAACTTACTCCATTCTGTTTTTATTTCATTTACACGTTTGAATTGTTACCCTCTTTATTTTAATTTGTTTGTCTGACTTTCACTTTTAGTATGTTTAAAAAAAGTTGTCAATTTCCTAATGCAACTCTTGAGTTTCAACATATCATATAGCATGTTTAGGACCGTGAGATTAAAGAACATTTGGTTACAATACATATCTTTAGTTTAAAATCACAAGATTCAAAAGTCTTTCTTTTTACTTCTTAAATTTTGTGTCAAGTCAAACTAATAACATACAAATGGAACGTAGGAGTAATACTTTTTCGTAAATTGTATTGCTTCAGAGCTTGCATATACAATGAAGGTTACACAAATGTGTGATGTCTATAGCTTTGGAGTATTAGCATTGGAGATAATCAAAGGAAAGCATCTTGGGGAATACATTACTGTGCTAGCAAATTACGACCAGAGATAACGTACTTCAACTTAGCGATTTGCTAGATGAACGCCTTCCATATCCTGAAGAGAGAGTAAAAGAGGTTTTGTTTTTTATCATCAAGCTAGCAAGCTATTGTTTGCTTGAAACTCCAAAATCAAGGCCAACAATGTACTTCATCTCTCATAGGTTATCATCAATAGATACACATCCACCTATTTATGGAAGGCGATATGAATAATCTTTGACACCAAGTGGTTGTGAAGTTCCACAAAAGGTTATTACTGGGACTAGTATTATTGTTTTAAATCTAAGGGTGCTTTAACTGAATTATTGTACCAGAGTGTATGCTGTAATGTTGAAGGTAATGATTTAATTTCTATAGTATTTTGTCATGAATTCTTCATTTCCGTTATTTCTTTCTTTATACTAATTTGGACTATTTTTTTTAATTGAGCTTAGGTTCTATTGGAAGTCTTTCTATCTAACTAGGGATAGGATCTTGAAGTGAGTGACGTGTTGGGAAAGACAAGACACTAACAAAGAATGCCTGACAGGATAACAGCGGAAGAATACCCAAGTCTATACTTTCCCTTTTCGATTTGAACCAAGAGAAGACAAACAACCACAAGCAATATGATAATAAGGCAGCAAGTAATTCAACCCATCAAATATAACAAGGCAATAATAAACCAATCACACAAGACACCAAGATTTACGTGGAAAACCCTTCGATGTGAAGAGTAAAAAACCACGGGACCAAAAACTCCACTATAATCACCAAGAGTTACAATATTGTTCTCCAAAATTGGCCACAAAACAAATGCCAAACAACGAGCAACAACAAAATAAGATTGCACCAAATCTAGAGAATTAAAGGAGCAAAATCACCAATTTCGCAGCTACTGTTCACGACAGCAAAACTGAAGCTGCAGGCCACCAAATCCAACTCTGTCAGTTCCTAATCAAAGATTGAGATGAAGATAATATGCTGTCCAAAAATCAGCTCAATCGGACAAGAAACGAAGCGGGAATCGCAATTTGAAGTTGGCTGTTAGGGCTGAATTTTGACTGCGAAAAACTGCTCTCTTTCTCTCTTTTTGGCTGCTGAAAAACTCTCTTTTTGTGTATATGAATATAAGACCTGAATAGGCTTATATTTGCCTCATAAGAATGGGCCTATGGGCAAAAATGGGTTGGTCCAAATTGGGCTTTTATTTATCCACATAGGAAGGGAAAAAGACCCATAACCCAACAATTCTCCCCCTCACGACTATGTGGAGGAGACCGCCATCCCGGCGACCATGCAACAATCTTCAAACTTCCCTCTTGGCAAAGCTTTAGTCATCATATCGGAACCATTGTCATTTGTATGAATCTTTTCAAGCTCAAGCAACTTAGAATCCAACACATCTCGAATCCAATGGTATCTCACATCAATGTGTTTAGACCGACCATGGAACGTAGAATTCTTGCCAAGATGTATAGCACTTTGACTGTCACAATAAAGCACATATCTCTCTTGAGCACAACCAAGTTCCCCCAAGAATCTCTTCATCCAAAGCAATTCTTTACAAGCTTCAACGACAGCAATAAGCTCAGCTTCTATAGTAGATAGAGCAACACATTTTTGCAACCTAGATTGCCAAGACACAGCTCCCCTTGCAAAAGTAACCAAGTACCCTGAAGTAGACTTGCGAGTATCAACATCACCAGCCATGTCTGAATCAGTATAACCACAAAAAATAGGCTTCCCTGTACCAAAACACAAACTCAGACTAGAAGTGCCACAGAGATATCTCATAACCCACTTCACAGCATTCCAATGTTCTCTTCCCGGATTAGAAAGAAAACGGCTAACAACTCCAACAGCGTGAGCAATATCCGGTCTTGTACAAACCATCGCATACATCAAACTACCAACAGCTGAAGCATAAGGAACTTTCTTCATATCTTCCTTCTCATCATCACTAGAAGGACACTGTTTTGCGCTCAATTTGAAGTGCATAGCTAAAGGTGTACTGACAACCTTAGCTTTGTCCATGCTGAATCTGCGAAGTACTTTCTGAATGTACTTCTCTTGTGATAATACCAATTTCTTGGCCTTTCTATCACGGACAATCTGCATGCCAAGAATCTGCCTTGCTGGTCCTAAGTCTTTCATAGCAAAAGACTTACTCAACTCTTGCTTCAACTTCTGAATCCTGCAAGTATTATGACCAACAACAAGCATGTCATCAACATAAAGCAACACAATAATAAAGTCACCATCAGAGAACTTTTGCACAAAAACACAATGGTCTGAAGAAGTCTTCTTGAAGCCCTGCTGACTCATAAAAGAACCAAACTTCCTGTACCACTGCCTGGGAGCTTGTTTCAAACCATACAAGCTCTTCTTCAATTTGCAAACATAATTCTCTTTACCCTTGACTTCAAAGCCTTCCGGTTGCTCCATATAAATTTCTTCATCTAAGTCACCATGGAGGAAAGCAGTTTTAACATCCATTTGCTCAACCTCTAAATCTAGACTTGCAGCCAAGCCTAGAACCACACGAATGGATGACATCTTCACAACTGGAGAGAATATCTCATCAAAATCAACTCCCCTTTTCTGATTAAATCCCTTGACAACTAATCTAGCTTTGTACCGTGGAACTGGATTACCATCTTCATGTTTCACCCGAAAAACCCACCTGTTTTTCAAAGCTTTTCTGTCTTTAGGTAACTTAACCAAATCAAAGGTATGATTATCATGCAAGGATTTAATCTCATCTTCCATAGCATCAAACCACCTTTCTTTTTCTTCACTTTCCATGGCCTCATCAAGACTCTCAGGTTCTCCCCCGTCAGTCAAGAGTACATACTCATTGGGAGAATAACGAGATGAAGGAATTCTCTCTCTACTAGATCGTCTGAGAGAACTCTCTGGAGCATCTATAATTGGTTGTTGGACAACCACATCATCTTGCACTGGAGCATCAACAACATCATGCCGGTCATTCTGAACATGATCACCATCTTCATTATCAACTTGATTTTCATCATTATGAAGATTTTCTTCCGGTGCAATAGTCAAAGGAACTGGATCAACATCAACTAAGCTCTCACTACTCTGAAAATCAGCCTTGTCAGCTTTGTCAAAATCTTCAATTGTTTGGTCTTCAAAGAACACAACATCACGGCTTCTAACAAGTTTCTTCTCAACAGGATCATAGAAACGATAGCCAAATTCATCTTGACCATAACCAATGAAGATACACTGCCTAGTTTTAACATCCAACTTTGACCTTTCATCCTTAGGAACATGTACAAAGGCTTTACACCCAAAGACTCTAAGATGATCATAAGAAACATTCTTACCAGTCCAAACTCTGTCAGGGACATCACCATCTAAAGCAACAGCAGGAGATAAATTGATAACATAAGCAGCAGTATTAAGTGCTTCTGCCCAAAAGGAATCTGACAGCTTAGCATCTGAAAGCATACATCTAACCCTCTCAACTAGAGTTCTGTTCATCCTCTCTGCTAAACCATTTAATTGAGGAGTCTTTGGAGGAGTTTTCTGATGCCTAATACCCTGCTCTCTGCAATATCTATCAAAAGGACCAATATACTCACCACCATTATCTGAGCGGATGCATTTCAATGTCTTCCCTGTTTGTCTTTCAACCAAGGCCTGAAAACTCTTGAACACATCAAGTACTTGATCCTTGGACTTCAAAGGAAATACCCAGAGTTTGCGAGAATGATCATCAATAAAAGTCACAAAGTAAAGTGCACCACCATGAGATCTTACCTTAAAAGGACCACACAAATCAGAATGTACCAACTCCAGCAAATCAAGCTTTCTTGAAGGCGGATGACTCTGAAAAGAAACTCTTTTCTGTTTACCGGCTAAGCAATGAACACATTTCTTCAACTTTGCTTGTTTCACTCCAGAAAGCAAATTTTTCTTAGCCAAACTATCAATCCCCTTCTCGCTCATATGACTCAGCCTTCTATGCCATAACTCTGATGAAGTATCATTCTCCACCAAATTTACTGAGTCTCTGGACATGGAGCCCTGAAATACATACAAGTTAGACAACTTGTCACCACGGGCCACAACCATTAAACCTCTAGTAAGTTTCCACTGGCCAACACCAAGTGTATTAACATAACCCTCATCATCAAGATATCCCACAGAAATCAAATTCAAGCGAACATCTGGAGCATGCTTGACATTATTGAGAACTAGTTTGGAACCATTGTTACTTTCCAAACAAACTGTCCCAATGCCAATAACTTCAACTTCATGATTATTGCCCATTTTCAACGTTCCAAAATTACCTGGAGTATAAGAAGAAAATAATTCCTTCTTTGGCGTGACATGAGAAGTAGCACCAGAATCCACAAACCAGCTAGACTCATCACGAACAAGATTAATGGCATTTGCATCACAAGAAACAAGAAGATCATCATTAGCAACAACAGCAACACGATTTTCATTATCGCCTTCTCTCTTTTGTTGTCTCATATCTCTCTTGTGCTTGTAACAATATTTCATGATATGCCCATTCTTGTGGCAATAGTCACATGTAATATTCTTGTATTTAGACTTTGACTTGCTTCTACTTTTACCTCTATCATTCTGACCTCTGGACTTGTTTCTCCCCCTATCTTCAGTAACCAAAACATCGGAGTGTGAAGCTGAAGAAGATGAGGCTTGAGATCTTCTTCTCATTTCTTCATTCAAGACACCACTCTTAGTATATTCCATGGTTACAACACCACTGGGAGCAGAATTAGTCAAAGAAACTCGAAGAGTTTCCCAAGAGTCTGGCAGAGTATTAAGAAGCCAAAGTCCCTGTATCTCATCATCAAACTTTACACCCATTCCGGACAGCTGGTCAAGAACACCCTGAAAATCATTAATATGATCAGAAATAGGAGTGCCCTCTTTATACCTGATATTCATTAATTGTTTCAATAGGAACAACTTGTTGTTGCCAGTCTTCGAAGCATAAAGTGTCTCGAGCTTGTCCCACAAACTTTTGGCATGTGTCTCATTCACAATATGATTTCTAACATTATCTTCAACCCATTGTCTAATATAGCCACAAACCTGCAGATGCTCAAATTCCCATTCTTCATCATTCAAAGACTGAGGCTTATTAGAAGCAAACACAGGTAAATGCATCTTCTTGACAAATAGAAGATCTTTCATCTTGCCTTTCCAAATATGATAGTTACTACCATTTAAACACACCATTTTGCTCATATTTGCCTCCATCATTCAAAACGACAATCAACAATAACCAATGCTCTGATACCACTTTGTTGGGAAAGACAAGACACTAACAAAGAATGCCTGACAGGATAACAGCGGAAGAATACCCAAGTCTATACTTTCCCTTTTCGATTTGAACCAAGAGAAGACAAACAACCACAAGCAATATGATAATAAGGCAGCAAGTAATTCAACCCATCAAATATAACAAGGCAATAATAAACCAATCACACAAGACACCAAGATTTACGTGGAAAACCCTTCGATGTGAAGAGTAAAAAACCACGGGACCAAAAACTCCACTATAATCACCAAGAGTTACAATATTGTTCTCCAAAATTGGCCACAAAACAAATGCCAAACAACGAGCAACAACAAAATAAGATTGCACCAAATCTAGAGAATTAAAGGAGCAAAATCACCAATTTCGCAGCTACTGTTCACGACAGCAAAACTGAAGCTGCAGGCCACCAAATCCAACTCTGTCAGTTCCTAATCAAAGATTGAGATGAAGATAATATGCTTTCCAAAAATCAGCTCAATCGGACAAGAAACGAAGCGGGAATCGCAATTTGAAGTTGGCTGTTAGGGCTGAATTTTGACTGCGAAAAACTGCTCTCTTTCTCTCTTTTTTTTGGCTGCTGAAAAACTCTCTTTTTGTGTATATGAATATAAGACCTGAATAGGCTTATATTTGCCTCATAAGAATGGGCCTATGGGCAAAAATAGGTTGGTCCAAATTGGGCTTTTATTTATCCACATAGGAAGGGAAAAAGACCCATAACCCAACATGACGTTGAGCAGAATGATGTTTAGATCTTCTATTTTGATATCTGCACTTTTTCAAACTGCAACAAAAATAGGAACTCTGCTCAAAATTATTGGTGTAATATACCACAAATACAATAACTTACCGTTTCAAATAAAATAACAAAAATGAATAGAAGAATATATTCGGGCCGAGGGACGGATATATCGCTTTCTTTAAGGAGATTCAAGCTCGCAACATAATATACAACTATTCAGCAGTATTGACTTGTCCCTCTAGGACATAACAACCCAACAATGTCGTCCAATTCAAGCAATTCCCGATTAGTTGAAGAGTTCAAAACTCTATAAAAATAACGCCTTTCTTCAACATATAATACTTTCTTTTATTATAGTGAATTAGTTGAAGATCACTTGGAAATTGAAGCAATTTCGGATTAGTTGAAGAGTCTAAAGCTCTACAAAAATAATGTCTTCCTTCCACATATAATTACTTTCTTTTCTAATAGTGAATTAGTTGAAGACTTGGAATATTTTTCTTTGTCTCAATCCTCTCATTTTTTCACTCTATATTTCTTGTATATTTCTTGTTATCATAAGCATCACTATTTAAAGGTGAAGAATTATTTCTTGCAATAAATATGAAGATAATGGAGTAGTTAACAGGATAAATAAATGATTTAAACAACTAATGACCGCATTTTAATACAATTGATGAAAGTAATGAAGCACAAATGTAATGCAATTGTAGTATCGAATGATTGATGAAAGTAATAAAGCACAAATGTAATGCAATTGTAGTATCGAATGATTAATGAAAGTAATAAAGCACAAATATAATGCGATTGTAGTATCGAATAATTGATGAAAGTAATAAAGCACAAATGTAATGCAATTGTAGTATCGAAAGTTCTGATTTTAATAAGGTAATTTTATGTTTACTATTTTTTCCGTTTCAATTTGCTTGTCTCTTTTTTTTGTTTTGTTTCTCACTCAGTGTCCGATACCCTTATTAGAGCTCGACTATTTTAGATTCGCATTGCATAGGATCGCATTTAGGGGAAAATGCTCACTACCAAGGATTCTTCCATACCCAAAGGTCGAACTCGAGACCTAGAGGAGCAGCCACATCCACTACACCACATCTTTGGCGGTTGTTTGTTTTGTTTTGACTTAAAACTGAGTGTAAAAAAGAAAGAAAAACTTTTGAATCTCGTAGTCTTGAATTAAAGATAGGTCAAATGTATCAAAAAAAATCTCTACGTACCAAAATGGCAAAATATCTTGTTTTTGACTTGACAAAAAGTTAAAAAAAACTTTTAGATCTTGTCATTAAAAATATGTAAAATGTATCAAAATATCTTATGATTTTAAATATATTAGGTGAGAAGTTAACATTAAAAAAATATAAAAAAATTTAGAAACAGATTTAAAAGTTGGAACAAATAAATTGTAAGGGAGTAATGTTAATGTATGCACACTGTCAAGTCAACCAAAGTTGACAAGAGGGTGGTTGGTTGAATAAAGCCACGTTAGACAATTTGCAGATAAGATATTAGGAAAAGAAATTCACATCAAAATGGAGGACCCCATAAATCTTTTAAGTTTTAACCAAAGTTCTTGCTAATGCCTAATCTTGTTTGCTTTAGATGTCCTCACTCATCCACTCTCTTTTTTTTTTGTTTCATATTGTAGGTAATTTGTATTGAAAATTAATTAATTTGAAATTATGTATTATACGTACTTTCTTCGTTTCTATATGTACTAATTTATTCGAACTATCATAAATGATATGCAGATATTATCCGTCATACTTTTGGGACATTGGTGCTCATGTCGTCGAAAAACTAAAACATATATGTCCTTAACTTTAACGGAAGACTAAATAAGGATACGTGACACAACCTAATCCATTGATTCAATATTTAATAAATATTGGGTCGGTGGATAAGATTATGATACGTGTAGAGCATATATATACTCTAGTTTTTTGACGATAGGGGCACTAATGTCCCAAAAATATGACGGAAGATATCTACATACCGTTTACGATAGCTCATAGATATATTTGTCCTTTTTCCCTAATTTATTTGATTAATTAAATTAACCAATGAACATGAATTAATCTTTTAGTTTTTTTTTTGTATTGGTCAAATTCATACTTGTAAGGTTAATAACTCTCAGAGTAAAATAGAAAAATAATATTATTTATGTATTGATTTTTTAAAATGGCAAGTACTCTTCTGTCCAACAACAGTAATCCACTATTGACTTGTCACACCCTTAAAAAACAATAAATAATATGGGTAATGTTATTGTTTTATTCTTTGACTTTATTAAATTTAAGACTTTGAGAAATATGTTAGATCATAAATAATATTTATTAGTGATGGTAAAATAGACACAAAAGATAAATTATCTCTTGATTTCTTAATTGAACAAGTATTGTTGGACAACTATTTTTAGTATAATGAATAACTATAGTTGGACGGATCGAAGAGAATATTAAAGAACATCTATTTTTAATAAGAACGACATATGAATAGAAAAATAGAAAAAGTATAAATTTAAAGAGTGCGCTGCCAATGGAATTCATTCTATTAATAGAAACTTGAATTCGAAACTTTTTATTAATAATATAAGGGTAACAATCCATGCTGCTATTGACTCCTGTATTTCACAAGGTGAAAGAGTGTCATCAGAACTCAAAGGCTTTTGTTTTAGGATGACAGAATGACCTTATAAATTTGATTAATATATTTTAAGAATTTTATTATGTTAAAGATTGTATATATCTCAAACAAGAAAAATCAAAACTACTGTATTTTTTTTTAATTATTATTTTGAATTGGGACAGCAAGAAATGCAAAAGTTGTTTAAAGTTGATTAACCATAGAGATCTAACTAATTTAGTTGGCACTATGAGTAACTCTCTTGTCTCGATTGAATATGTGCCAAAATGAGGACAATAATTGTATTCAATGATGAGGACAATAATTATTCGATATTCAATAATTAAAATTTACAAAATAATCATAATTTAGCAGAATTTTATTTATTTTTGGTTAAAAGAAAATTCTCTATGTATTGCCCACTTGGTTCACTTTGAAGGAGAACGTGATATTCATATCTTATTTTTCAAAGGTATACTTTGATATATTTAGACAAAATGTTCAAATGTGTTTTTTTTAGGTGATTTCAATTGATATTTATGTTCTCTAATTTTGAGTGTGTATAATTAAACACTTTAAGTTGTATAAAGTTAAATATGTAGACATATGCGCACCACATGATAAAATACATGTAAATCGTGCCGCATGAGAGCTAGAATATATATTGTCACATAGAATACATGTATCCATTTGTTTAATTTTATGTAAGTTTAAATATCTAATTATATATATCCAAAATTAAAGACTATATATGCCAACTAAACTCAAAATAAATAAATTCATGACTGTTCAGAAACTTTGTGAATATTTAATAGTAATAATTAAGATATGGAAAATCCAAAATAATTTAGGAGATTTTCCAGTTGTATCTTTGTTGTCCTTATGGATTTCATAGTCAGCCGATTTTCACCAACTAGCAACCAGCCAACCACAGCCACAAGGTGCCAGTACAACATTCTTAAATACTCACTCTGTTTTTATATATACAATCATTATTTTAAATCTTATGTCCTTTAAAAAAGTTACAAATTTAGTATTTTCTTGGAATCTAACTTTTTAATAAATTATTATAAATTAATTTATTTTTAATAAAGACGACATATAAATAGATGGGGAACTTTCACATATAACTACTTAAAAATAATTAATTACTCTTCGTAGTTATAATTTGATAATTACAATTTATAGCTACATGTTATATGGAGGAGAGAGGCGAGCAAGATTGGGGGGACGAAGAGTGGGAGAAATGTGAATTGTATATGTATTGGTTAGATAATTATATATTATACATATGTATTTGTATATATGGCAAGAGAGATTGGGAGAGAAAGGAGAGAGACGAGCGAGATCGAGAGAGGGAGGAGAGAGGCAAGCGAGAGAGGGCAGAGAATGGGAGAGAGGTGAATTGTATATGTATATAACTGTATATTATACATATGCATTTGTATAAATGGCAAGCGAGATTGGGAAAGGGAGGAGAGAGGCGAGCGAGATTGAGAGAAGGAGGAGAGAGGGCATAGAGAGGTGAATTGTATATGTATATAGGTTAAAATATTGTATATTATACATATGTATTTGTATATTATGACGAACTATATATATAAACGCGACTAATTATACAAACTCAAAGTCAGTCCACATAATTAATGTAAAATATTAATCGCGAGTGATGATTATAACAAAATTATAGCTATAATGAATAATTAAATATTATAAATTTGCTTTGTTACATAATTTTCCCAAATCGGTTGGCCAGTGCAAAGTCAAACCAACTCGGACCTCATTGTCATTGATTCGCACAATTGTTTTCTCCATACGGCGCCGTGTCCCTTCTCTCTCCTGGAAACTCTCACAGGCCTTCTTTACGGGCGTGCGCCACAAATCAGCTTTAAATAATCCTCTCTTTTGATAATTACTTTTTACCTATATCTTCTCACCAACAGTTTTTTTTTTTTTTTGTCCATTTTGTTGGTAAAGTACCTGCAAAAAATAAACGAGAGAGGATTTATTGAATCTGGGTTTGATCTCAAATCGAAGATACACTTGGATTCATTCATTTTTCGATGGTTTTTTAACCTGGAAAGAATTATTTTTGGGTATTTTTGTTCATTTTTTGGTGATAAATAGCAGGAGAAAGTAAAACTTGGAAGATATGGCGTCGCATTTTGATAGGTGGGAGAAAGATCCGTTCTTTTCAGCTGCAGAAGAGGTTCAAGAATCTGCCGACAGGTAACCTGTTTTTTGCTTTTTAATTGCAATTTTTTTCTTATTTGTTTGGGGGTTTTTGATTGATTTTGCTAGAATTGTCATTTAAGTTGGATTCTTTTAGTTTTATCTGTGATTTTTTTGATGATTAGTGATGTAAAAATTGAAGCTTTATTAGAACCAAGGGTGTTGCCTAGTGGTCGATGAGATGGGTTGAGAACCGTGATGTCTCTGGTTCAAATCCCAGCAGAGACAAAAAAACACTAGGTGATTTCTCCCCGTCTGTCATAGCCCTGGTGGACAGCGTTACCTGATATCTATAAGAAGAGAGATTGAAGCTTTATTTGTTTTGGTATGAGGGTGTTTTTGCCTTCTTTATTGACACACTTTTGTTTGCATTTTCAAGAATGGAATCAACTTATAGGACGTGGATTCATGCGTTGAAGGATACTTCTGGTAGTTGGAATTGTGATGCGCTTCGCAGGGACCTTAGAACTACCCTTGGTACAGCTAAATGGCAGGTAGGAAATTTAATCCATAATCCCCTAAAAGAAATAAAGCCGAGAAATGATTTTATTGTGCATCTATCTTGTGTATGGGATGTTATTGGTATATGTGCA
Source organism: Solanum sitiens (assembly GCA_016801875.1). Classification (NCBI taxonomy): domain Eukaryota; kingdom Viridiplantae; phylum Streptophyta; class Magnoliopsida; order Solanales; family Solanaceae; genus Solanum; species Solanum sitiens. The sequence continues at coordinate 640,963 of JABWTJ010000384.1, read as the reverse complement.
CAAAGGGTTAGAGCTGAGTTAATATGTTGGATGCCATTGTAATGCAGCTGGAGGAATTTGACCGGGCAGTTAGATCGAGCTACAATAGTAAATCTGCTGATGATGCAAGAGATAGACACCATGAATTTTTTATTGCAATCGACAGTCAGATTAAGAAAGTTGAGAATTCTCTTAATGAATTAGCTGTTTCACAAGGCAAACCACCACTTCCATGGGTGCGTTTGGATGAAGGAGAAGTCGATGAACTTGCTGCATTTCTCTCTGGCCCATCCACCTCTTCTGCAGGCATAACCCATGCAAAAGTACATGAAGTGGAGCTGCAAATTCCCAAGTGGGAAGAGAATGTAAATCAATCACTTCTCGAGTGTTCTGAGAATCCTCCTCATTCGGAGGAAGGTGTTCTAGGCATAGACGAGAAGTTTTTAGGCCACCGGAGAACTGCAAGTGCTAGTGCTGACATTGGTGCATGGCAGATTGCACTTGGCAATGATATTTCCATCAAAGAACCTGCACCCCCTCCTCGCAGAATACCCAGTTACCAGGGATTGTTGAATGCTGTGGAATCTGTTAAGGAGTTAAAATGGCCCAAGAATGGTTACAGGAAGTTGAAGTTCAATCAAGAAGCTGACAATACATTGCCGCGCACTCAGCCACCAACAAGGGTGATGCACTGTTCTTATAGTATCCAGATTTGTTCTACATTACTCTCTTTGGACCATTTATTTGATTACAATGTCAAAATTCTCATTTTTTAGTCATTGATATCAATTATTTCAAAATTCGAGAAAAGAGAACCCAAACAAGTAAAACAACAAATTAACCCTGTCCATTATTATGAGTATATATACTCAAAATAAATTCCATAAAGGATCAGGAATTAGAATTATGAAGTTTCGATTTAAAGAACTAAACTATGTAAAATCAGTTGGACTTATCGATATAGTTTTGAGCTTCTGATAGATTGTAATACTTTTGAAGGGGAACTACACTTACCTGTGGATATATAGAGTAAGCTTACCAGTTAAAAAAAAGTAAAAATCAGTTAGACTTGTAAAAACTTGATAAAATCAGTTGGCACAAGTGTAATATTTATGAAAGCTCCCGAAATAGTTGTATATTTTTCATATCAGTAAATGATGTTTATGTAATGAGATCTAGTACTTCTATTGCAGAACATAAACACATGCTATGATAGGAATAAGAGTTGCCTTGATGGTTGTGATGATTGTTATGATAAGCAACTGTATGGTTGGTATGGTGCTGTTCAGCGCCAGCTGCAAAGATCTCAGTATTACATGCAATATCGTCGACCTGTTCGAATAGTTTTCTCAGTGTTTCTTCTCATTTTCCTGATTGGTGAGTTTGCTAACGACTCTTGTTTTATCTATCTAACCTTTTGTTGACTCTTTTACCCATAAACAGATTTTGAAAGTACTAAGAAAAAGAAACCCTTTATAGTGTATTCTCTGCTGCTGAGGTTTTTCTTCATTTCTTCTGGATTGGGAAAATCATCAATAGATATTGTTGAATTTTCTGTGACATTGATGCTTCAATTCAAACCATTTTCCTTATTTCAGCCTGCTTGCACTGATGATTCTTTTGATTTACCTATCCTTCTATTTTCTAGTAGAGACTCGAGAGAAGCTATTTATATATGACAAGTAGAACTATCTCAGACCCTGAGCTGCCCTTTTTTTATGTAGAACTATTTACTATAAGAGAGTTTCAAATGGATCTCCCAGGGTACAGTTGGTCGTTAATAATAAATGGGTCATTCCATTCAAGTGTAATTTGTATAGGAAGTTGTTTGTAGCAAGTTCTAGCCAGGGAGCAGTGGATTGCAGCCAGTTCTCATATGTACTGGAAGGTTTCCTCCATCTAGCAGCCTCTGCTCAGTCAGGGAACAGTTCTTCCTTGTAGTGATGATATTTGTTCATCTAATCTATTTCAACCACAAATTTCTTCTCTTGATATCCGTTGACATAAATAGTAGCTAAAGCAAAAACTCGAATATCCTTTTTTGGTTGTTCATTTGTTCTGACTTGCTTTTCCCCCTTTTTGGCTGATGTTTTACAGTAGCGAATAAGTTCATGACATGTAAGCCAACAATAGCTTGTTGCTTCCTTGACTTAACTTTTATCAAGGATACCGTTTGTTTAGAATAGTGTCCATCTCCAAAAGATTTTATGCATGCATTGGAGTGAGTGTCAGAGATGTGGAAGAGCTCAATCTTCATTCACACTTGTCTTCTACGAAAAAATGTTTACCCTGTGTCTGAAGTGCTACCAGTTCGTACTGTGTGGGAGAGGATTGGGTGTATGCCATACAGCCATATGCAGCTGCCCCTTGTATTTCTCCAATGAATCGAACCCTTGACCTTTAGTTTACCAAAGGAGCAACTCTATCCTTAAGTGAAGCCCTCCTGACTTGTCTCTCACCTGAAAGGGAAAGACTTCTCAAAGAGCATAATTTCAAGGGAAAAACTTCTCAAAAGTATAATTTCTTCTTTTTTTCTAAATGAAGAAAATTCCCTTCAAAAGAGTATAATGACATTCTCTTTTCCGCAAGATTTGCAGAATCAGGAAATGTACTTGTAGTCTATTTTAGAGTTGGTAACTAGAGTTTTTCCCCTTGGTGGGAAGTTTCATGAGTTCCACTCTTTCTTTTTCTTTCATCGCAGTATGACTAATGATCATCAGAATGAACTTGATATACATCTGGTTTGTGTACAATGCTTAGAGAATGAGGCAACTAGAGTAACATGGGGAGGTTCTTGAGAGAGTTGCAGGAATAAAGTGTAATGACCTTCCTGATCATTTCTATGTTTTGCCTTCTTTGCGTCGTTTAGAGCGTTCCTGTAGAGATCCCAAGTCATTTATGATTTGCTGGGACTGAAAGCTCGGTCACTTGGCCATTCGTTTGGTAGTTATGTGATTTTTTAGTTTTTGGAGCTTATGAACCTTGAACGATCATTTTCGATCAAAAGTTCAAGAAGATGACATCTGAATCAACTTTTGACAATTTCTGGAAGGATCATTAAGGCTAGTAGCATGGTCGGCATGACTCCTGAGGTTTCCCGTGTGAGTGCGATTAGGCGTTTTAACTTTAAAGTTTAAGCCTAAGTTTGACTTTAGTCAGCATTCTGAGTAAACGCGTTCGGATGTGAATTCCATCAGCGTGGTTAGCTTTAAAATATCAAGTTTGGTCTAGATTGACCCGTTCGTGTCTCGAGGCTTTCGAGCTAATTGCGAGCCCCTTGTGGATTTTGACTTAAAATGGCGGTTGGGTGTGGGACCCACTTTTTGTCAAGATTACCTCGTATGGAAATTTAGACTGCAACATCGAGTCCGGTATAGAATTTAGTATGGTTGCATATCTCGATTGCGTGCACGGGGCTCCGTGTGAGTTCGGAACACCCCGTCGGAGTTCTCAAGTTTTTGATAAAAATGCTGAAATCTAGTGCATATATAGCAGAAATATCAACTCATTTCCAAAATGAGATGTGGTTTTGAAGTTTCCAAAATGGGATAGGGAAATTACTTGGAGATATGTGGTGTTGAAGTTTCTAAAATGAGCTGATAATTCTGCTATACATGCACCAAGGTTTCAGCATTTTTTTTCGGAAACTTAAAAACTCCAACGGGGTGTTCCGAACTCGTTCAGTGCCCCGTGCGCGCAAACGAGATATGCAACCATACCAAATATGATATACTAGACTCAATGACGCAATCTAAATTTCCATTCAAGGTTGACAAAAAGTGGGTCCCACGCCCAACCACCATTTAAGTCAAAATCCACTAGAGACTCGGAATTAGCTCGGGACACGGACAAAGGGTCAAACTTGACATTTCGGAGCTAATCGCGTTGATGGAATTCACATCCTATCACTGTTACTCAGAATGTCAACTAAAGTCAAACTTAGGCTTAAAGTTAAAACGCCTAATCGTATTGACTCACACTGAAAACCTCGGGAGTCATGCCGACCATGCTTCTAGCCTAACATGACCCTTCCGGAGCTGATGGAATAGTTAGAATTGGATTTAGATGTCCTATTTTTGAACTTTTGATTGGAAATGACCGATTAAGATTTATAAGCTCCAAAAACTAGAAAATCGCATAACTATCAAACGAACTGTCAGTCCCAGCTTGGGGTAGCTACAGGTACGCACAGAATGCAGAACACAGAAATGACCATGAGGATCATTACATAAAGGAAGATAGATAAAAAAAATTAGACATAGATAATCTTTTGTAGAAATTTGGCACTTGCACCAAGAAAGAGAGCTAGGTAATTACCTTTTAGTTCCCTGTAATTTCATTGGATTGCAGCTTCTGCTAAACTAAGCTCCTTTTTTTTGTTTTCTGCTGCAAATCTCGAATACATATTCTGCAATTGAGAGGTATACCGAACAAATAACCTTTTTCTTCTTACGTCCACTCCTTCCAATCAAAAGAAAGAAAACAAAGCAAAGAGTACCTGCTCTGTAGATACACACTCGTTATTTCTTTCATTGTTATTTTCTTGGAAATTGATTTCTTTCTGTATAGCATCTCTCCAGCAAGATTGATTGGAGACTTCAACAAATGATTCAGGTTCATGTGAAGATTGAGCTGAGATGAGGTAAGCTCAAACTTTTGCAAACCAGACTCAGTCTCTCTTGGAATCCGGAATTTGCCAATAACTAACTGAACTAATCCATATGTGTCTCTCTCCTATTGCTCGGTACTAGACTAATAGTTTAAGTAATGATGGAAAATTATAGTGGCTAGGAATGCTTTGGAGATATTATGGGAAATCGAAAATGTTGAAGTGTTGACTTATAAATAGGAAGATGAGGAGATACGGGGTGAATGATATTCAGGAAGATTTATATTCATTCACAGAGGAATTCAACTTTGAAAAGGAACAGGACTGTTCCAAATGAAAGAACCCGTATCAAGTCCCAAGTCCTTGTGTCTGCTGAATGCTTCCTTTTTTTCTTGAGTCTCTTGTCGGAAGACCTACTAGCACAGAAGACTTCTTTGGCAGAGACAATGGTACCATCTGAGGAAGAATAGCATTTTATTCCCTGGCAAAGGGAAGAAGGTCCATTTCCCAGCCATAGACAGACACCTATACAATCATTGACTTCACGATTTTACTGCCATATCTTTGATGAGATCCCAAATATCAGTAGTCTATGGTTGTCTGTTAGTAGATGCCACTAAATCTACCAATACTTATATAGCTTGTATTGCCTAACTTCCAAAAATCTGCTCATTTTGAGAAGTGTTTTTTGTTAGAATTGCTTTTAGAAACAGTACTTCTGGAGAGTAGTAGTTTGCATTGGGCTTATCATTTAAAAGCACTTATGCCAATATTAGATAAGTAATTTGTGCTTGGTTAAGGTTCCAGAGGTGCTTCGGGAGAAAAACTACTTTTTAGCTTCTTAAAAACAACTTTTGCTACTACTCAGAAGCACTTATTTTGTTCTTAAAAGTTTGGCCCAACACCTCGACTCTCCATAATACGCATATTCAAAAAAACACTTGATTTTCCAAAAGCTTGGTCAAACATGCTATTAGTTTGATTCTGCTTCGGGCGTTCTCCTTCCCCCAACAGGACCACAGAGCATCATTAAAATGTTGATGCTAAGTACAGTGGAGCACATGTGTTGGTTAAACGAAATAAACCTAGCACTTTACCCGGTACTTGTGCTGGTGGGAGGTAGCAGGAACTGGTTGAGTAGTTGAGGTCGTACACCACTGTTATTAAAAAGGAAAAGAAATGGAAGTATCTCCTTATGGTGTTGTTGAAGCAACTTACATATTTCAAATTGTAGGATGTTTGGGGTATTGCTGTTTCTTTCTTTGATAGTAAATCAGAATAAACCAACATATCTTAACGTCTCTTGGTGCAGTCTTCGGATGAAATCATAAAAAGTTCTCAGCATAAATGACAATTTATGGAACCCTAATTTGCTTGTAAAATCAGCTATAGATCCATCGATGGCCCCCCTTGTTAACAAGATATGCAGTAACTATGTTAGTTTATTTCCTACTCGCAAATATCATTGCCTTTTAAGGTAAGATTGTACTGTCATAAAGTAGATAGATCTGAAAACCTGTAGTGCCAGTGTGCATCCATTTAGTAATACGTTGGGCTACATACATATATATTTTACAATATTCTTGGCTGTGTATATTTGTATTGGTGATTATCGTTAGACATAAAACTGAGTTTCATTTGTTAGTTGGTGCCTGAATTATTTTTTTCCCTGCTGCAGTTCTAGTGGCAGTCCGGACAATCTGAGAGATGAACCTTTATTCTTGTAATTGATGAATTTGCAATGTCGAGACGGTCAGAGGAGAAAGGGCCTCAGTTTTGGTATTATCTTATAGAGGAAAGGTGTAAATTACATGTAATTTTGTTCAGGTGATGCAAAGCTGGTGCTATTATCTCAACATACTTTGTAGTAATACCTTATCGCCACTAGTGGGACCAAATTATGTTGTATTATGATATTCGGTCCATCAGAAACAACCTCTCTACCTCTAATGTAAGGGTAAGGTGTGCGTCTCCTCCAAACCCCATTATGTGGGATTACACTGGCTATGTTGTTGTATACAGAAATGAAAAAGATGATTAGGTCTATTTGACTTGCTAAATCATGTATATTATTGTATTACTGTAATTCACTTTTGGGTTTAAAGTTCTCTTAGTATTCTTTTTTGGGCTTCTTAAGTAGCTGTAAATGTATATGCATTGTATAGTATCAGTATTGTATAAACCATGTCAAATTACATCATATAAATTGCAACGGAGAGAGTAATATTGAAGCGTGCATTTTCCAGTTCTTAAGAACACAATCAATGTATGGGGTTTCCCCCTTTTTGAAGTTTGAAATAAAACATTTAATATCAATGAAAATCATATGATAATCCCTTTGTTGTGGGAGTTCAAAGCTGGAGAGCTCCGTTGAGATATCGATAATACAGAAAGAATGCAGCAGCCAAGAAAGGCACAAAATACTCAACAAAAACCAAATGCTTGGGCTTGAAGTTATGTTTGATCACAAAAGCTTCAATTTCTTTTGCCTTTATTGGCTCTTTGTAGGAATCAGTAAACAAATTATCATCATCATCATCTTGAATTTTATAGCCTTGAAGATATCCAATCTGATATTTCAAGATATAGTTCTTGGCAGCTTTACTATGTCCAATATCTTCAAATTCTTTAGTTGCATCCTTTCCAGCTGATTCAATCAACACTTCTTCTCCTCCAGGATGTTCTTCAAGAAACTTCGTAACATCTATTACCTGAAAAAAAAACATAACACATATTTTTAGAGTCGATGATTAACGCGTCCAAGAAAACAGTGAGTGGAGATAGTACTCTGCCATGGATGATGATCCAGCAATCTTGCTTTGACTTGTGTTGTGCAACTTGAGAAAGGGTGAACATTTTTTCTGTGTCCATGTTTTTGGGGGTATGGAATAAGAGTTTTAGTATTTATAATGACAATGGGGATTTATTGGTCAGCAAGAAAAAGAGAGTGAGGAAAGTTAGGTAGGTTGAAGTCCATGTGATTATCATCTACCATTTTTGTTTTCATATATGTATGTATCTACCTGATCTTCAACAGTCAAGAACAGATTTTTCTCCTCCACAATATGAGATGAGTTTGTGAGGTGTTAATATAATTCCTTATATTGATTTTCATAAAAAAAAAAAAGAAAAAAAAATAGCAGTAGAAAATGATATAATTGATTAAATGATCTATGTTCATGCATGGATAGTGCAAAAGAACTTTAAAAAAAAGGCAACACAGTGCACAAAGCAGGTTCAGGAAAGAGCCGCACTCCAAGGAGGTAATGTAGAGAACTACAGACTACCCTAATGCAAGCATTATAGGTCACACTGATACAACTTTACCGTTCTCCCCACTTGTTTCCAATTTAAGCTAAAGCTTCAACTACAGATTTCTCCAAACATCATAAGAAAACAAATTTTACACATCAAAGAAGAGAATGCTGTCAAATGATACTAAATATGTTTCCAAGTGATAGCTGAAATGGAACTAGTTGTACAGCTTTGACAAATTTTGAAGTGAGAATATCAGTGCATCAACAGAAGATGTGTATATTATTTACTGAGAAGAATGAGCTTTTCGAGTGCCTTTGGCTAGATCTTTTGAATCTCTTTCTTCACTATGCTCCTTATTGATAAAATCTGTGCCGTCAAATGTAACTCTAGAGTTCCTGTACTGGCTACCAAAGGCAGAGCCAAATCCCCATCCGAGGCCTACTCCAACCCCACAGCCACCACCTATAAATAGTAATTCTGAAACATTACATCAAAAATATTGGACCACAGATATAATTTCATGAAACATGGCTTATATTCAGTTTTTACCTACACCAAGACCCAAGAAATTCAAAGGCATGCCTGGAAAAAACAAGATTACACATTAGGTTAGATGATACTATTAGAGACTTGTATCAAATGTGAAGAAACAAACACTTTCTCTTGAGGAAAAGAATTCTGGTTCGGGTGGGGTGGGGTGCTCGGATGTTTGGACAGAGATATGTCCCAACCCTTAGATAAACACTACGACTTTCCTAACTTACACAAAACATAAGGATAATATCCTTTGTTCTTTAGAAGCAAGAGGATAATCAATTTCATAAAATATAGTAGTATATGATACTTCTAACATTTTCTATGTCAACAATCAGACAAAGGGAACAAGGAATTAAACAGAGAAATGTGAATATAGAGATGTTAAAGGAGGATTTTCATCAGACAAAGATTCTAGTGAAGAACTAACATGCATAGCAGTGTTTTAAGGCTAACAACTAACAAGGTTTATAGGGCTTGAAGGAAAAAGCGAGAAGTGAAGCAAACATTTTATGGAAAACTAAAAAAAAGACCAAAGTACCTGAATTTAGTATTATAATAATCAAATTGCAACTGACAACTAATTTCAGAATCCAAGATGCAGTAGTGCCAACATTTTCAACTCCTAAAGTTGAGCGTCAAGAACATCCCCTTTCTTTTGGATAATTTTACATGTCATTGTTTGTAAGCACACTTCTTTGAAGCACATGGTTTCACCCAGTGTTATCAAAGGCGAAAAGCGCAAAAAAGCTCTAAGGTCCATGGGGGCTTTGAGCGCAAATAAAGTGTGGGCTTTAATGAAAAAAGGCGCAAAGGGAGAAAAGAATACAAATATATATGTTTAGTCCAAGACTAATAATTATAAACATGAATGACAAATATATGACCAAAGAAATTGAAAAAAAAATTATGGTTAAGTGAAATATCAATTATTTAGTTTCACTTCTTCATTAAAGGCTCATTGGCAAGGAATAGCTTGCCTTAGCACCTTGATGACGACACTGAAGCGCACATAAAGCGTGGCGAAGCGCTCAATACGTTTTGAGCCTCGCTTAAGGGCTTAAGCGCACTTAAAGCGCGCCTTTGATAACACTGGTTTCACCCATGAAGCGGTTACCCCTTACTTCAATTCGTTTCATCCCTCTAAGAAATGAAGCGGTGACTTTTAATAACACTGATGAGTGATGCCTAAAGACGTATAGAACATTCAGAGATTTCCTCCATTTATAGGAAGTCATCAACAACCAAAGTAGGAATACTTCATCAAAAATCAACCAAGCTAGGTTTAAGAATCCAGAACACAGCCAACATGGTAAAACTAAGGTTGCCCCTACAAACTGCTTAAGATCATGCCGACCACTAGCCTTCCATGCTCTAGACCGGGACCAACAGCGACACTTTGGTATCTCTGGAAAGGATTCCCTCCCAAATCTACTCTTTGTGTGGAGCTAGATAATAGATAAGGAACATCTTGGCCGACAAACTGATACACACTCCATATAATTTTGATGCTACATCTGTCCATGCACTTATGTTCCATAGAAAGCAAGGGAGGGTGGGGATCATCTACAGCAAGGGATACTTGAGATCACATGTCTTGGAGGCTTAGCCCAGATGCTTGTCTAGATGCCTTTTTCCTTGCTTTAATATCATTTAGCTGAAAGAGTAGCAGTTTCTAAGTTGGCATAGTTTACCAAAAACATGCTTCAAAAGTCTTCTCAGGTCCACTTATTCCTTAAGCTATCATTGCCTTCAATAGGCAAATTTATACATTTTCTAACTTATGCACATTTAATATAGCTTCTATCATAAAACAATCCTCTCCAGGAGGATAGATGCTTTAACATGTCCCCTTCCAAGCAGATGTCAAAAAGTACTGATCTTTCCTTTTAGTTTATTCCTCTTAAAAGAGGTTAACGACAGCAGCCACCTCTTTTTGCGCTGTTCTGTTGCTGAACAACTTTGGGATAAAATGGAGATGCCAGCAACAATGACCACATTCTAAAAGAATCTTTGATGTATTTCCAGCAACAATGACCGCATTCTACATTATGAAATAGTGTTCTATTCTTGAATATATGTTCACGGTCTTCTGACATCTGGACTTTACATGTATGAATTCTACCAAATGCTTCAGCACTGTAAACTCTAGAGCAATTGTGCACTTGGATACAAGACAAACTAATCATATCTTTTCATGTATAGTTCGTTTCAATCTAGTTCATAATCAACCAAGCTGGTGTAGTTCGTTTCAATCTAGTTCATAATCAACCAAGCTGGTGCTAAAGAATACGTATTAAAGTACTATGCTTTCTGCAATACCATATTTCATGGCTGACAAATCTTGTAAACCAAGTCACCCCAATTCATAAGCACGTAATCGAAGACTCAATAAAGATGAAAACTTTTCTCCTGAACTATTACTGAAAAGATACTAGGACAAGCAAATTAGCAGTGTCTAAGTATAACTAGTTACTACACCAAATTCAGAACAAGAATTCCCAAAGAACAACAGTAATATCAGTAATCACTCTGATCAACCCCACTAAGCTTCTAATATACAATTCACATCTTCCTGTTCCAAGCTAGACCTTTTGGTTAGTTATAAGAGAAAATGTTAAAACAAACCTAAAAAGATATTTTAGAACCCAAAAAAAGCTTGAAAATGAAAGAATCAAACCTCCGAAACCCCATCCTACACCGAATCCGCAACCAATGCCAGCACCTAAACACAATTTCAAATTCTTTTACATCAGTACATGAAAGCAAGTAAAAAAAATAAGTTCTTGTTCTTATTGAAAGAGAAGAAGTAAAGTACTGAAAATTTATGCATACCAAAACCGATACCGGTTCCAGTGAAGTTTGTCATCACCATTGCTTCCGGCGAACAAATGACCAATCAATTGAAGAAAGATTTACAAATTGGGAGTAAAGTTCCCTTATAAAACCCCATTTTTTTTATTTAAGGGACTTCATTGAACTTACTACAAACATAAGTGACCAAAACTGCACAGTGTATATATTTAAGGGACTATACTGAACTTACTATAAACATAAAGTTACCATTTTTGCCATTTTCTCTTTGAAATTAGTGTAGCTGCAGTCAAGAAGATCAGCAGGCAACGATCGAGCCATGGCTTTCCTCTTCCACAAATTTCAAGAGGTTCTCTATTTCACCTTGCACCCTTTAAACTGTTCTTTTTTTTTTTGGGTACGAGCGATAAGGGATAATTAATTTCATGATAACTTGTTCACCAATCAAACTGTACATTTTGTTCTAATTTTTTTCTTCATTAAGTATGTTGAAGTTATTTGTAATGTGGGTTTGCATTTGTTTGTTGAATTGACATACGATTTTCAGGGAGTGAAAATTCTTGCTAAAAGCCCCACTTTTGCTAGAGAATCGAGGCTTCTTCAGTTCGAAGCTGACATAAATCTATTATTCCTTTACACTAGGTAAGGTGATGTACAAATTGAAATTAATTTTATTGGTAGCTGTTTTATATTGTGATTGTAATTGTATTGTTTTATTCAACATTTTAGAAGTATAATGTTGTGTGAAATTCGGGTTTCTTCATTGCTAATATAGATCTAGGAAGAACTTGTTGTGTCTTTATCAAAGGGGGAATGAAGAACTTGTTTGATATTTGTGAATTTCTGTTTGCTTTTAAGTTGAAACAACAACGACAAATCCAGTGTAATCCCACATGTGGGGTCTGTGGAGGGTAGAGTGTTCGCAAAACCTTATCCCTATATTTGAGAAGGTAGAGAGGTTTCAGAAGAGAGCATCAGCTGAACAGATAGTTAAAAAGAGGCAATAGCAATAAACAGAAAGAACAACAAGATAATCACATATCAAGGCGAAATAGCACGAAGTTAAGGAAATCTAAAAATAAGGGAAAGAAACGAACAATGCTAACCTTCTACGCTAATCCTCGATCTTTACACCCTCCTGTAAAGCGTCATGTTCTCAGTGAGCTGAAGTTGCGCCATATCCTTCTGATTGCGTGAAGTTATTATTCATAATTAAGGATTTGCTTGGGGACTTGGGTAACAGTCCTTATTCCACATTTTCCTTTTAGTTTCTTCTTTAGAGGCCTACTGCTTCAGCAGGAACTGTGGTAGTATTGAGGGATAGTTTCTTTATTTTCTTTCCCTCGTTGATAAATAGTAGAACAAAAACAACAAAACACCATACCAATATAATACCACAAGTGGGGTCTGGTGTAGGTGGTGTGTGTGCAGCCTTACCCTTACCTTGTGAAGGTGGAGAGAATGTTCCCGATAGACCCTCTGTCAAGTAAAACATATCAAAATAGTATGAAAAGAAAGCATAGAAATATGCTTTAGTGGGAATTGAACCTACAGAGGTACTCGATTTGAAATTCCTTTACCACTGAACAGAGGTGCTCCGTTTGATAAATAGTAGAAGTAACTAACATTTTTAAGCCTTTAAAATTGCGGCTTTGTTGGTGAAATTACATATATCTTTGCATTGATGCACCACTGTACTTTCATGTTGCCCTGATAAACTTTATTCTCAGTTACAACCGTTTAGGAAGGAATGCCGAAGAAGCTGATGCAGAGGAGATTATTGATATGGCTAACAAAGCCTCCTTAGACGATCAACAGAAGCAAGTTCATGAGAATGTGCATTCTCAGGTTACAAACTTTTGCAGCTATATGGATGACATATTACTCCTGGATCAAAAGGTCAAAGACAATCAGGCCACATCACCAGCAACACCACATTCTTCTCCTCGTAGTAGTGCCCTTGGTCTTGCTGTTGATGGGAATTTTCTAGCACAAGACCTCATTGGTATGAATCTGCTACATCTTAAGCTAAATTTTCCATGTACTTCTTAGTTGTTCTTTTTTTTTTGTTTTTTTTTAGAAGGACTTCTTAGTTGTTATATTGTGAAAACTTGTTTTGGATTTTGACTTGCACCCTACTTTAGTGTTGGCAACCATTTGATTTCCTGCTTCTTCTCTGTCGTTACATTGCTTTACCTTGTGTCATGCTGTCCTTACTATTATTTGGCTGTACCTCTCCAGTATATATCTAGTATTACCGTTACGGCCACTACTTCATTTTTATATTAAACACAGTTAGCCTTCAACCAGTGTTGAAAATGTTTTCGTTATAAAGGTAGACAATGGAAGTAGCTATTCCTGCCTCTTGTAGCCGGTAATTACCGTGTCGCTTGAAATTCTGAAGTAGAATATTACTGAATTTATGTAGAAATTGATGAAGTTCTTAGAATCTTTTGATTGGTAAGATGGATTTGCACTTCTCTACACAAAGACAAGGTGGGGATGGGGTGGGTGGTGGTGTGGTTGGGGGGTGTACCTCATCGCACATCTGCACATGGATTAAGTTGATCAAATCCAACTCTCAGCTTACGACACTAAAAAAACGATTACTGAGCTCTGGATGTAAGCTGCTAAAGGAACGGAGTGTAGCTATTCCAATTGGAATGTTGCTTCAACTTCTTCATTGGGAGGGGTGAAATTGTCACTATTATATTTCCTTCAATTCATTCAGTATAAAATATGATATCTATAATGAAGTTGATGGACAGTTCTAGTTGTGTAAATATTTAATCTGTTGCAACATAGGCAATAACATAAAATCACGGATCATGAGGCTCTTTGGTGGTTGGTTTTGCATATATTGTATTTCATCTGTTCTTTGCAGTGGCTTCATAGCTGCATCACCCTGGTTTTTAATTACTGATAAAAATTTCAGCACAGCTGTACCTGAAACCAAGACATTGAACCACACAGAAGTTTCACATAGACTAAAGGATCTTATGGGCTACACTCTCGAGGTCAAACCATCTCAAATTCCCCATGAGGATGCTGGAAAGGGTTTATTCTTACAAGGTGCAGCCAATATTGGTTCTGTCATAGCATTCTATCCTGGAGTAGTCTACCCTCCAGCATATTACCGCTACATTCCTGGGTACCCTAGACTTGATGCCCAAAATTCACATCTGATCACACGGTATGATGGGACTATGATCAATGCCCAGCCCTGGGGTGCTGGTGGTGAATCTCGTGAATTATGGGATTGGACTAGTTCTCCTAAACAAAAGCACACTATGCAAGCTGATGAGAAAGGTTCTGACCTAGATGGAACACATGTTGGAGGCAACCTTGAAGTGTTGGAAAGGAGAAACCCTCTAGCCTTTGCTCATTTCGCCAACCACCCAGCCAAAGGCATGATCCCCAATGTTATGATATACCCTTATGATTTTCCCCTCCTTGAGAAAGATTTGAGACTCTATATACCTAATGTTTCATTTGGAAACGATGAAGAAACAGACACGAGTAACTTTGGCAGCTTTAGGTTCAAAACGTGGAAGTCCAACAACAATGAATGAAAAGTCCCCATTCTGAAGACACTTCTTCTTGTGGCTACTAGGGCAATTTGCGATGAAGAGGTTATGTTGAACTATAGACTGAGCGATTCAGAGAACATACCCTCGTGGTATACTCCAGTAGATGAAGAGGATTAAGGGCATTGAAGCTACGATCATTATGACGATGGATGCATATACAAGGTGTTGAACAACCATACACGCAAAACAGGTGTTTACGATCATCAGCTATTTCTCAAGGCCAGCACAGAATGCCGCATTAATTTTGGTCATGGTATCTTGTTCACTTTCAGTTTTCAACATTGTGCTGAGGTCTAGAAATAGTTGAACTTTGCTCAGACGATGATTGGTAATATTTTCCATGAGATACTTTATAAGGTAAGTGAAGTAATACATCTTTATTGAGAGTATGAATTCGTGACTGTTAAAATCAAAATCCTGTTGTTTTGTGCTTTATTATTCAGTTATTACTGCTCATTTTGCAACTGATTTCATTTGATTTAAGAGTCGGGGAATCGTACTGCTCTTGCTTAAGAGTTCAAATGCATGATGTGTGGGCTAGGCACATCGCGAGTTTTGAACTCTGTTGCAAACAAAATCATGATATTTAAGTAGAGAAGTATAGGACGAGGAGTTACTAATCCTTGCACCATTAATCTCTGCATTACTAAATCCTTGCATTATTAATCTTTGTATCAAACAAACCCTTAGTTTTAATTGTGCGCCATTGACCCTCGGGAATCGGACTAGTTAGTCATGTTAACATTTTTATTGTGTCATGTGGTTTTAGGAGTTGTGTAGTCTTTCAGAGATTTATATGGCGATAGAGATATAACCAATTTTAAGTATTTTATTTTGTATAATATTTGCTTGAGATGAGTTCATATAAAGTAGTATATGATAGGTGAAAGATTCATATTACCTACCTCAAATTATTTACTAGGCGTTTGGCCATGTAAATTATATCGTAAGATGGAATCAGCGGACATGCGATTTTACGCTGATTCCATCTCATGATTCCATATTATGAGATGTAATATCATATTCTCCAAAAACTATGATATGAAATCATATGGCAATACCATATCATGATTTGAGTTATTTTAATATAAAAATTAATCCACAAGTTTATATATTGTTAAAACAACCCATATTTATATCTATATCTAGTAACCATTTATTTCACATGTAAATAAAATTTATAATCACATCATTACTTTTTAAAATTTATTATTCTCACCGACATAAAGTTTATTATTCTCACCAACATATAGTCACTTTAACTCACACTTCACGATCGTTAAGTAATAAAATCTTGAAGAGCCCGTGAAAGGTGTTTTATTTTTACTCTAATATATTGATGAAACAATTACTTAAGTGGAGATCAAATAACTTTATTATAATTTATCATACGATTTTATGATTTTTTGTTTACTTGATAATATTGAATAAAAAATTTGGGTTATTTAATAGTTTTAGAACTTATGGGATTTTTGTGTTTATGAGAAAATATATAACACAAAAAATTTATATCGCATGTCCAAACAAAACTTTAATTTCATCTCAAGATTCCTATCATGATACCATATCGTATGGCCAAACGGACCCTTAGAATTAAAATTAGTTTGGTCAAAAGCTGCCTAACTTAAAACGTCCAGATAAACTCCATGGTGACATAAAAAAGTAAAGAAAGGGTGACACTACCATATTTTAACATAATCAATTTGAAAAAGTTAACCTTCGAACTAGTAACGGATTTAAATCGTGGAAATAGTCATTTATATTACACTAAGATAAATTATCTTATCATATCTCTTGAGATTAAATCTTTCTCACGACTTTACTAACATGAGATCTTTTGTGCATTAAACTGTTTCTTTTATAAATTATAGATATATAAGCTTCTAGAAGTCCTTATATATGTGTGAGAGTTCAAGAAATTAAAGTATTAAAACAAGTTAGGTTTAAAGTTGAAAGTGGAATTATTTAATTAGTCATTTTTATATGTTTTCACCCGGAAAAAATGGAAAAAGAAAAAAGAGAGAATAGTGAGTTTGACAAATAAAACCTTGTAATTAATTCTTTATATGAATCTGCATGTAACAGTTTTTATCCACCAACATGTGTAATCCTAATCTTATATACAACCTTTCAGATTCGCCTCGCCTTACAACCTTGATTTCTATTGTAACTGCTATGATAGCACGTGTGTGGCTCAGCCCAAAAGGGCTATGCGGACTTGATGTCATTTCCGCCTTTCTCCAGTGAAGTAGTATCCTTCGTGAGTGTGGCACATGTCTTTTTTTGTTAGTGTTAAAGTCGTTTGTAACTTGAGCGCGGGGCGTAATTAATTTATAAGTGATATCTAACAAAGATAAGATATACACAAGCACTATCTTATGAGATATAGAGATTATTTTTTGATAAACTTTGATTCAAAAAAGAAGTTAATCGAAGCAAAGTTACTAGAAAACTAAAAAAGTTATCAATCATTTCAAGTTCTTTTATATATATATACTTACCTGATTTTCAATATGTTTACTTTAGTCGATAATCTTTAAAAAAAAAATTTCAATCTATATAAAGGTAAAATTAAAACGACCTACGTATAATTTTGTTTAAAGTTTCACTTGCTAATTATCACCGGATATGTTGTTGTAGAGTTGATGCTCCCAATTGGCAGAAGGTGGTGAATCAGCTAATAACGAATTAATCAAGTATGTACTAAAAGACAAGATCAAACAAAAATAGTGGATTAATTGTTTGGATATCACTAAAATTAAGAAAAGTTAATTAGTTACTCTTAATTCATTTTGATTAGCTGAAATTCCACAAGTAATTAATACTACTAAATAAATACAATGTGGATATGTGGTCCTTCCCACTTATTCCTCATCACAACTTCATCAGAACAAAATATATAGTTTCTGGTACACAAACTAAATTTGTTTACTTCATTATATTCCAATTCTATCGTGTCCACTCAGCAATTTTTCAAGTATTTTTCTTTTTTGATTTTTCATTCGGCATGCGATATCTGTTTTTAGGGTCTGACTTATCTAGATTTACATCGAGAAGTCTCACGTTAGGTGTAAAGCATTTTCTATCAAAGGCAATAACATAACTAAGGTTCAAATTCAAGACCTTTGATTAAAAATGAACGAAGGGTACTTTCTAATCACAACGCTAAAATTTTCTCAGAGGGTTCAAAATATAAAAAAAATAATTTTTGGAAACCCTTTTTAAGATACCTTGGCTCCACCTTAGTACTTAAACCTTTTGGTGGTGTCTCTCTTGTAGCTAGATCAATATAAAGAGCAAAATTGTATATTTAAATAAGTAATAAAGAAACAATAATAAAAGAGTACATTTCTTAAATGATTATATTCGATATATATATATATTGGAAGTGGGCAAAATTTTTTATCCTATGATTGATAAAACAAGGGAATTAATAATATAATTATGTCTAGTTTCACTACACTGACTTAGTGAAAACATTTTTCTGTTTTTCCCTGTCCTTAATTTCATGATTTCTCCTACTAAATTCACCCTTTTCAATCAACTGAGGTTCTTCTGATATACTGGAAAGTCCTGAAAAATAAAAAATAAAAAAATAAATATATAGATAAAGGGTTCACATACACATAAGAAAATAATGTCACATATACCTAATAAATTTGAAAAACTTCCACAAAAAAAAAAAGAGTTAATTTTGACTACTTAGCTTAAGATGATATAAAATTTAATTTATATACACGGATAGTATAAATAATTTTAACTGTCACAACATCTTATTTACTTTATTTTTTAGGGTTATAAAACTAAGCTTATATATCGACAGTTAAAATACCATTGCGGAACACTTTAGGAAGATGTTGTAAGAAAGTTACAGATTGTTAGTGCATATAAATTAAACTCCGATAGTACTTCTATATATAATACTTTCTACAACACAAAATCTTGAAACATACCTTCAATGAAACCCTTCTTTTGCAAAAGAATTGTTGTAGCTCTCATGACATCATGTTGTTGATTTGTTTTTTCACTAAGATCAACAAAAGTCTTCAATTGTGCATTTTTAAATAACCAAGTTGACTCCATTTGTTTGTTGATCATTCTAACAGCATAATAAGGGATTTTCATATTTTTCTTCATTGATGATGATGATAATGATGAAGTATAATCCATTTTAAAGCAACAATTAACAAACATAATACAATCCATCAAGCTTTCTTTAGCTAATCCTTTCATATCATATGCTTGTGATCTTCTCCAAAGGCTTTTGGCATGTGAATTAGTTGGAGATGAAAGTGATAAAGCTTTAGTTGTATCACTAATTGCATCATTAGCCTCTCCTAATAACAATTTACATTGTGCTCTATTGCTATAAAGCACAATTCTTTCTTTTCTAAATCTTAATGGACATAACTCCAAAGCCTCACCATATTTCATCATTGCTTCTTCAATTTTCCCTAACCAAAAACTATTATTCCCTTGTTGTTTCATCAAACTCACCACTACCCTTTTCTCTTCAAGTATCTCATCACTCATATTTTGCTCCCTTTTCTTCCTATCTACTTTCAAACCCCATATTTCTTCAAGCACTTGTTGAACACTGATATTCTTGATTTTCACCTGTTGAGACATAATATAATAAATATGTAATTAAAACGTACTACATGTGTTCACAATTTAAATTTTTAAATGATTTAAAATGGTATCAGAATAGGCAAAAGATCCTGAGTTCAAATCTCATCATTACCACCTACAAGATAGAAATATTCTCACTCGTTTGATCCGTGCAAAAAAAAAACAAATTTATTCATTAGGGGACGTGTTGAGACATAATACGATTAAGTAATTATGGTTACCTTTCTTTGTTTGAAATCTGATAAAAGAGTTCTTGTGATTGTATTACCAACATTTGATCTACCTCCAAGAGTCCTAAGTTCAATTAAATCAACAAGACACATGGAAGCCACTTGAAGAACTTTGTACCTTGTACCTGTTTGAGATATAATATAATTGCAAAATTATTAAATTCACATGTTCTCTAACACTTTTATTAAATTCACATGTTCTCTAACGCTTAAAAGTGGTTAGATAAGATTGACGATTAAAAATTTTAAATGAGATGATCACATAATTTAACAGAACCTGAATCGGCGAGAAGTAGAAGTAGACAATCTATTCCCATATATTGCCAATCATCTGAAGATCTTGCAAGATTACAAAGGTTCTTGATTACATCCTTTGATTCAGCTATACATCTTCTTCCATCTTTATTATAACACAAAACTCTAATTAATCCAACCCCTCCTGGTGAAGAATCATTAGCCAATCCACCCCACATTTCACTTAACTCCTTCAAAAAAATTTGCTCACAAATGATATTTAAACACCTTTCTTTAATTGCAAAGCAATTTAAAAGATGTAAACTCCAACATTGAAGTTGACTAGCCCATTCCTCAGCTTTACTATTTTCCATTTCTAGCCCTCCAACTCCTCTAGTCAACAAATCACAATGATATTTCAATCTCATATTTAAATCCTTCACACCAACAAACTCTTTGTACACAACTTCAAGACATGTTGAAGCCAAATTCATGGCTAATTTCACAATTTCTTCTTCATAAATTGCTACACTTTTGAATGTCTTTTCATAGCTTGCTAAATGACCAATTGCTCTAATAGCCACTCTTTGTTCAACCCAAGTCATTTTTCCTCTTAAAAGATCCAATAATGGGACTAAAACACCACAATCTAATGCTTTAATAGCAAACTCAACATTGTTCATTGTATAAGAACCAATAATATGAGAAGCATAATAAGGAATATAAATATTTTGATTTTTTTGAAGCCAAGATTTTTGATTTATACCTTTGTTGATTAGACTTGCCATGCATTCAAAAATGCCTAAAGATGGAAGCTCTTTGTCATTTGGTTGTGACATTGCCATAGTCCAAAGGCCACTTAACACTAGCACAAGTTCTTGATCTTCATCAATCAAATGCATTTTTTTAAAGTAGTTTTTGATTCCATTGCTTCTAATTGATGAATTTGTTTCCTTCATTAGGCAAAAGAAACAACCTAAAGGGTTATTATAGCAACATTTCTCATCCAAACTAGGCATGGTGGGAATTGGAATTTTTTCTTTTTTCTTGAGTGAAATATTCATGGTAGAAGCAAGGAGAGAAATTTTGGTGTAGTAACACTAGGGTTTTGTAGTGTGTGTTTATGGTTGAAATTTGCAAGTTAATACAAAGGAGATAATTATCATCTTAGTATAGGAAAAATTGGTCAAAGTTGTGGCCTTTTGAAAGTGGAAACATACATGAGCAAATGTTATATTTATGTAGTAACTTAGTACTCCCACCGTTTCAATTTGTTTGGTTTAATTCACTATATGAGAATTGAACTAATTAATGTGCAATATGAATTATAAAATTTCCATATTTAGAAACTATATAAAAAATACTGTAAGTGGTTAAACTAATGAATATTTAATGTGAATAATAAAATTTCTATATCTACAAATTATATAAAAAAAATTATAAGTGGTTAAACTAATGAATATTTAATGTGAATAATAAACTTTACATATTTAAAAAATACATACCTAATATTTACATTTCAAAAATATTATTTGATGGTACAAAACTAGAAATTAAAAAATAACTAATACAAATAAATAAAAATAAATGAATATTATATACTGACATTTCAAAAGATTTTAGAAAGCTCGTTAGGTATCAACGCACCCAAAAATATGATGTAGTACTGATCAATCAAATGTATAGAGAATCATAAAATATCGAATTCAAACTTTCAATAAAAATAATAATATTATGTGATTTTTTTTCCATCTATCTAATTAAGCCTTTATGATCGGATAAAATTATTCAGTATTAAACATTTACCTATCGATTCATATAATAGTTACATCCACCAATAGTTATTACTTTATCATATAAGTTTACCAATAAAAAAACTTATTTACTGTTAAAATTAAAGGACAGTACATTAAAACTTTAGCAGCAATTAATTAGTAATTGTCGATAAATATGTCTTTTTAGCTGTAATTAACATTCTTTATATATGTCCCTAAAGACTTTAGCGACATTGGATCTAATGACACTTAACTAATATCGATAAAAAATTTAACACTCTTTATTAATGTGTCTATTTATTGCTGCTAAAAATTATTTTTATTTATAACGGGAGTTCATTTCATAATACGATTGGTTTTTCCTAATTTTATACATATCAATAATCGTTACTAAGCATAAGCATTCATGTATATCATCAAATATTCGGAGTAATAAGCACTTTTTTAATCTTATTTAGAAATTTAAAATTTAAATTATAACGTCATTTTTTATATAAAACA
Organism: Solanum sitiens; assembly: GCA_016801875.1. NCBI lineage: Eukaryota > Viridiplantae > Streptophyta > Magnoliopsida > Solanales > Solanaceae > Solanum > Solanum sitiens. The sequence continues at coordinate 618,807 of JABWTJ010000384.1, read as the reverse complement.
TTTTACCTCTAAAAATAAAATTTTTCAATGCGAATTTAAATTAATCAAATCTCAAAGAAAGATCTTTATCAGAAATTATTGTTGAACTCGTAATTACCTAAATTAGTGAAAAAGGTCCCTTTTTTCATTTGAAGTGCAACGTGCTGCCGTTAGCAAAGTTGTACCTAATTAATTTTCAATATTTTATATTAATTTATGATTTTGTTGTTTACCTTTCTCCTGTTAGGTAAATTGGGTAAAAAAGTTATTTTGTCTTATGTGTGAAAAAACAAATGGGGATACGTGAAAAGTTGAAAGTGAATTTTCTAAATTCACATGTAAAATAATCTCTCTTCCAATATTATTTGTAATGATTTCTATTTTTAGAATTAAATTATAAAAACTTTAACTTATATTTTAATATATTTTTTTATTATATTAATATATAAAAAATTGTAATTTATAGTACTTTTCATATAGTTTAAAATATTTAATTTTTTTGTTTAAAATATCGAATTAATATAATCTAATTTACCTTTAAATATTAGTTAAATTAACTTTCAATAAGCATAACATGAGGGAGTATATTAAACAACAAAACAGTAATGTGCATAATTATTGTGGCAGGTAACAACAATATGTGAATCTTATCATATGTACAACTATAACATTTTTTTACTTTTTTTTATATATAAAATGAATCTTATCAATTTCATTCTGAAACACAATGTAACTGTAGTCACTTAAAATTTATTAAATATAAATTTATATAGTTGTTCGGATTATATTAAATTAATGACTATATTAGTCCAAATAAATATTATGGATTAATATAATTGATTTAATTATTTAAATTCAGATAAATATGAATTTAATTAAAGCCCGCTTCATAAAGCCCATATGATATTTCATTTAAATCTCATTGGTCGAAGGGAGACCTATTTCAATCGCAACTCTTCTATTCTAAAACTATAAATAGGGGTCTCATCATTCAGAAAAAGAGAACCAAGAATTCTAAACAAAAAGCTAGAAAAAGCTCGTGGATCAAAAGCCATAAATTTCTCTACAAGTTCAAGAATTCAAGAATTCAAGCGTTCAAGTTCAAGATTTGAAGAAGTCAAGATCAAGTTCAAGAACGATCAAGATCAAGACCACCAAATTCAAGATCAAGCTCCAAGCCCTTGAATTCAACTAGAAAGTCAAGATCAAGATAAAGTTCAAGTCAAGATCAAGTCTAAGTATAAGTTCAAGTCCAAGATCAAGTTCAAGAACGATCAAGATCAAGACCACCGAATTCAAGATCAAGCTCCAAGTTCTTGAATTCAACTAGAAAGTCAAGATCAAGCTCCAAGTTCTTGAATTCAACTAGAAAGTCAAGATCAAGATAAAGTTCAAGTCAAGATCAAGATCAAGTCCAAGTATAAGTTCAAGTCCAAGATCAAGTTCAAGAACGATCAAGATCAAGACCACCAGATTCAAGATCAAGCTCCAAGCCCTTGAATTCAACTAGAAAGTCAAGATCAAGATAAAGTTCAAGTCAAGATCAAGTCCAAGTCCAAGTCCAAGTTCAAGTCGAAGATTAAGTTCAAGAACAATCAAGATCAAGACCACCTGATTCAAGATCAAGCTTCAAGCCCTTGAATTCAACTAGAGTGTCAAGATCAAGATAAAGTTCAAGTCCAAGATCAAGATCAAGTCTAAGTTCAAGTTCAAGTCCAAGATAGAGATCAAGATCAAGATAAATCCCAAGTTCAAGTTCAAGCTTTAAAGCCTTTGAATTATATTTGAAAAGACGAATTCAGAGGAATCATAGAGATTGTAACACTCGCACTTGAAATAATAAATTGATTGTTGCTATAATTTTCCGTTCTTGATTATTATTTTCTCGACGCGAATTTTATTGTCTACAAATTCTGGCACGCCCAGTGGGACAATCTCTACCTCTCATCTCAACTTTTCAAGCATCAAAGAATATCAAAATGTCTTCCACTATAGAAGAACAACTAGCAAGCTTAACTAAAGCAATTGAAGGCTTGACAAAGTGCACACACGAACAAGATGCTAAACTTTCAAAGCTAACAAATAAGATGGATAACATGATTGAAAGAAGATCAAGTCAATCACCTCTGAAGCTTTCTAAAATTCAAGACAAAGAAGTGTCTTACGTAAAGCAAACAAAGATCAAAGAGATTCATATCTCAGATGAAGGTTTGATTCCAATTGATCAGTTAAAGAACTTTATTATAGAGGCTATCGAAGACAAATCTGAGTCTTCATCCAAATTTTCTCCCATATATGCAAAGCCATATACACAAAGGATTGATAACTTGAAAATGCCTGAGGGTTATCAACCTCCTAAGCTTCAACAATTTGATGGCAAAGAAATCCCAAACAACATATAGCGCACTTTATCGAGACTTGCAATGCTGCTGGAACGTATGGTGATTATCTTGTTAAAGAGTTCATTCGATCTCTCAGAGAAAACGCCTTTGATTGGTACACAGATCTTGAACCTAATTCTATAGATAATTGGGAGAGCTTAGAGAAAGAGTTCCTTAATCGTTTCTATAGCACAAGACGTGTCGTTAGTATGATGGAACTTACAAAGGCTCGTCAAGGTGAAGATGAGTTAGTTATTGACTTTATCAATCGCTGGAGAAGTTTAAGCCTCAACTGCAAAGATCGCCTTAGTGAAATTTCTAGCATTGAAATGTGCATCCAAGGTATGAATTGGGGTCTTCACTACATTTTGCAAGGATTAAAGCCCAATACATTTGAAGAGTTGGCAATTCGTGCACATGACATGGAATTAAGTATGACTTTAAGAGAAGATCAACAATCTCCTGTCTATGGACCTCATGAAGATGAAGATATAGAAGAACTCCAAAGTGGGGGCAAGTCTGCATCCGAAGATGACTTTGAAGAGTCAATGTATATCTAGACGCTCCTTAACGCATGAGCTTAAACTGCAAGTTACAATGCTCCTTAACGCATGAGCTTAAACTGCAAGTTACAACGCTCCTTAATGCATGAGCTTGAATTGCAAGTTACAATGCTCCTTGAAACACGAGCTTAAACTATATGTCACTTAAATCTTCAAGTTAGAGTTAAATCTTCAAGTTGAAATGCTCCTTGAAACACGATTTTAAACTGTGTATCTTCAAGTTTGAGTTATATCTTCAAGTTGAAATGCTCTTTGAAACAGAGCTTAAACTATATGTCCCTTAAATCTTCAAGTTTGAGTTAAATCGTCAAGTTGAAATGCTCCTTGAGACACGAGTCTAAACTGTATATCATAAAACTCTTTAAATTTGAGCTAAATCTTCAAGTTAAAATGCTCCTTAAGATACGAGCCTAAACTGCATGTCACTCCTGGCCCGCAAGAGTATAAATTGTGTACGACACAATAAAAAATCATTCACTCCTCCTGAACTATGTTGTGACTTGATCCTCTTCATCGAGGTACGTAGACACTTATACCATATTCTAAGTTTAGTTGCATGAGTGTCAAAAACATCAAATGTTCCAACTTGATATGTGGTATGAGTTAAAGCTATGAGTAATCATTCATAAAACTTCAGACTTGCACCGAATGGTGGTGACTCAATGGGGGCAAACCCTTATGAATAAAATTGATTCAAGATGAAGTCTTCAAATTCTTCAAGCCTAGTCTTTGAAAGATAAAATATCTCGACAAGACTTGAAGAAGGGGGCATTTGTAGTCACTTAAAATTTATTAAATATAAATTTATAAAATTGTTCGGATTATATTAAATTAATGAATATATTAGTCCAAATAAATATTATGGATTAATATAATTGATTTAATTATTTAAATTCAGATAAATATGAATTTAATTAAAGCCCGCTCCATAAAGCCCATATGATATTTCATTTAAATCTCATTGGTCGAAGGGAGACCTATTCCAATCGCAACTCTTCTATTCTAAAACTATAAATAGGGGTCTCATCATTCAGAAAAAGAGAACCAAGAATTCTAAACAAAAAGCTAGAAAAAGCTCGTGGATCAAAAGCCATAAATTTCTCTACAAGTTCAAGAATTCAAGAATTCAAGCGTTCAAGTTCAAGATTTGAAGAAGTCAAGATCAAGTTCAAGAAAGATCAAGATCAAGACCACCAAATTCAAGATCAAGCTCCAAGCCCTTGAATTCAACTAGAAAGTCAAGATCAAGATAAAGTTCAAGTCAAGATCAAGTCTAAGTATAAGTTCAAGTCCAAGATCAAGTTCAAGAACGATCAAGATCAAGACCACCGAATTCAAGATCAAGCTCCAAGTTCTTGAATTCAACTAGAAAGTCAAGATCAAGATAAAGTTCAAGTCAAGATCAAGATCAAGTCCAAGTATAAGTTCAAGTCCAAGATCAAGTTCAAGAACGATCAAGATCAAGACCACCAGATTCAAGATCAAGCTCCAAGCCCTTGAATTCAACTAGAAAGTCAAGATCAAGATAAAGTTCAAGTCAAGATCAAGTCCAAGTCCAAGTCCAAGTTCAAGTCGAAGATTAAGTTCTAGAACAATCAAGATCAAGACCACCTGATTCAAGATCAAGCTTCAAGCCCTTGAATTCAACTAGAGTGTCAAGATCAAGATAAAGTTCAAGTCCAAGATCAAGATAAAGTCTAAGTTCAAGTTCAAGTCCAAGATAGAGATCAAGATCAAGATAAATCCCAAGTTCAAGATCAAGCTTTAAAGCCTTTGAATTATATTTGAAAAGACGAATTCAGAGGAATCATAGAGATTGTAACACTCGCACTTGAAATAATAAATCGATTGTTGCTATAATTTTTCGTTCTTGATTATTATTTTCTCGACGCGAATTTTATTGTATACAGTAACTCTATTAGAATATACACCCAAAAACAGAAGAAATAGCATTCAACATTTGACATGATCATGTGACCTTTCAATTACTAACTATCAGTTACGAAGTTATAGTTCTACTTACGAGTTTAATTGATTCAGCGTTTGTATTTATATTAAAAATTCACTTAAATTTTACCTTTGTTAGTTCATATGAAGGTGTGAACTGTTTTTCTTTTGTGAAACCTATCATATTATCAACTACCAAAGATTAACATAAAATGAAAGATTTAGGTTGATCCACTACATTAAAAATGAGCTTTAGCAGTAATTATATAGCAATTGTCGGTAAATATGTATTTTTAGCAGCAATTAGAATTCTTTGTATATGTCCCTAAAGGCTTTGGCGACATTGGATCTAATGACACTTAACTAATGTCGATAAAGACTTAGACACTCTGTATTAATGTGTGTATTTACTGCCGCTAAAAGTTATCTTTGTTGTAGTGATCTTTAGTCGTATATAATAATTAAAGTCTTTGCGGATATTAATTAATTACCCTCATTCATGAATCCAATGCCACTATAAGCTTTAGGAATTAGAAACATTTACAAAGTAATGTCAATTGCCTTGAAAAAAATTATTTAACGACAATCTATAATCAATTACCACTAAAAAGAGACAGTATACACAAGACATTCCATGTTTAGGCAGGGTCCGAAGAAAAACAACATCACAAGAGAATGAGAGATGTAATCTTGACTTCACAATTGTTATACTTTACCATTATATCTTACAAAATTATATTGAATATATTATTCTTGAAGACAGTAAATCTTTTATAGATACTCTATCAATTATATATCTGAAAAAGAGATTTGTTAGAAAGACCATATATAATATATAGAATTTATATATAGACATAATATTAAGGAGTGACATTAATTCCTTTATATCCGTAAGTGAAATTGTGGTCCCTTTTTCATTCCTAAATAAACAAAAAAAATCAAGTACAAAAGGGGAAGGTCTCAAGAAAATGCGGCCACATTATTTAATAATAATAAACCAATTAATTAGAGCAAAAAGATAGTGACTAATTATAATCTTGGTTAATTAGTATAATTAATTAAGGTTTGCCGACTAATACTGTATCACTCGTGCTAATTCATCATGATTATTAAGTATTATTAAACACATAGTTCGGAGGAGGACATCTGTATTTGTTTCTTGGGTATCATATATTATTAAGCTTTATTTATCACTAATCATTTATAATTAGGCGTGGATTATATATAAGTTGATTTACTTCTAAACTCATGATTTAGGAGCCTCATCTATGTAATCTTAATTAGCTAAAGGGTGGGCGTTCGGTTCTTCGGTCGGATTTTTATCATTGACACTAAATCGAAAAATTGACCTTTCAAAAAATGACATTGACATTGAATCGAAAATTCGAAGAACCGAATTAGTTCAATTTAGTTCGGTTTTTCGATATTTATGTTTACCCCTACTTAATCTCGCAAGACTAATGAAAAGAGACAAATCTAATATATATATATATATATATATATATATATATATATATATATATATATATATATATATAACAAAGTCTCGTATTGATAAATTAATGGAATAAATAAAGAAGTGTGTATAAGGTGTTTGTGGTGTTTGTAATGATATGAGATAATTTGGAAAAAATTATATGGGATTGATCAATATGAACATTATCATTCTACATTAAGAGTTATTCTTGGGCTAATTTTAGTATGGAGAGAAAATACTTTAATCAAACCACAATAATTTGTTTTTACTAATATGAATATGTCCCTTGAGTTTTAGTGATTAAGTTGTGTTTTGTACGGAGGAAAATATTTTTTAAAAATATTTGTCAATTTTTTTGGTTTGATTGATCAAATTGTTATGACTTTCTTTTTTTTTTTAATGAGGAAATGACTTTTCTAATGGAAATGAAAAATGAAAAAAAACAAGTTTTATAAGTGACATTTCAAGTTAATTGTCTCACACAGACCTATTTAATGCCCCCAAACCCTCGAATCCTGAACCCCACCCTATCTTAACCCCATATTTTACTAGATTAAATATAAATGTTCTTGGGATCATAATTTTTTGTTTACTTATCAAACACTAAAAAATAGTAAGAAACACACTTATTTTCCAAGAAGATGTTTGTTAGGAAAACATTCTCCTTACATCTTGTTTGGATGGTTATTACCCATTGTATTATATTGTATTGTATTATATTGTATTATGTATATTGTTAGTTTAAATATCATATTTGTTTTGACTGTTACTTAAATTTTATTACATCGTATCGTCTAAATTCATCGTTAGATAACAACAAATAGATTCTCTTTTTGTGTAACGATCAGTTTAGTGCGATCAAATCATTATCTTAATATTTTTTTCTCATTTGATCTTTATTTATTAAGTACATATAACAATTCTATTCTATTTTTTACCTTACCTTTTTTATAAATGAAAATTACGCGGCTAAGCAAACATATATTATTTAATTACTCATCATAGCTATAGTTTGCTATAATTACCATTCGCGACTAACATTATACATTAATTACGTGGGCTGACTTCGAGTTTGTATAATTAGTCATGTTTGTATATGTATAATTCACCAAGATATACAAACACATATGTATAATATACAATTTTTTAACCTATATACATATACAATTCACCTCTCTCCCACTCTTTTCCCTATCTCGCTCGCCTCACTGCTTCCTCTCTCAATCTCGCTCGCCTCTCTCCTCCCTCTCCCAATCTTGCTTACCATTTATACAAATATATATGTATAATATACAGTTATATACAATTATATACATATACAATTCACCTCTCTCCCACTCTCTACCCTCTCTCTCTCCTCTCTCGATCTCGCTCGCCTCTCTCCTCTCTCTCCCAGTCTCCCTCGCCTCTCTCCTCTCTCTCCAAATCTCTCTTGCCATATATACAAATATATATGTATAGTATACAATTATCTAACCAATATACATTTACAATTCACCTTTCTCCCAGTCTTTTCCCCCTCTCTCCTCTCTCTTCCAGTCTCGCTCGCCTCTCTCCTTCATATAACATGTAGCTACAAATTGTAACTATCAAACTATAGCTATAGAGAGTAATTAATTATTTTTAAGTGGCTATATGTGAAAGTTTCTCTTTTTATAATAGCTTTATCTTATACCCCACTTTTTTAGGCTTATCATTAAATTATTAATGTGTGACATTATATATCAAAGATAAAACAATACGTAACATGGTGTGCACACACCCTAGATTCAATTATCATCTCTTACTGTTCAATAACAATCCACTCCAACAGAATTAACAAAAGAAAAAACCAAGACTAGGCCTATAATAAGACACAAAATTTTGTAACAATAGCTTAGCTAGTCTTATACTAAAAAGGAAAGCCCAATACTAAAATAATGAACAGCAAAATGCAGTTTTCGACTTTATTAAGTTTTATATTATTTCTTTAATTATCCTAAACAGTATAATCTATCTATATATATATATAATATATATATATATATATATATATATAAATAAAGATATTATAAATAAAAAAACCAATATGAAGTTATATGAGGGCTATACAACAATGAAATTTTCTCTGTTGGTCTCATTTTAGGGTAATTATTTAGTAAATGAAAATATTTTTTATCTCCCTTGTAATAGCGTAGATGAGTGCAGTTGAAATTTTTGGAGGATCGTGAAAATTACGCAATTAAGCAAATTTATACTATTTAGTTAATCATCATAGCTATAGTTTGTTATAGTTACCACTCACGACTAACATTATACATTAATTATGTGAGTTGACTTCAAGTTAGTATAATTAGTCACGTTTGTATATGTATAATTCGGCAGATTACACAAATAGATATGTATAATATACAATTATCTAACCAATATACATATACAATTCACCTTTCTCCCACTTTTTTTCCTCTCACCTCTCTCCTCCCTCTTCCAATCTTGCTCGCCTCTCTCCTCCATCTCCCTATCTCCCATATATACAAATACATATGTATAAATATACAATTATCTAACTAATATACATATACAATTCACCTCTCTACCACTCTTTTCCCTCTCTCATTCGCCTCTCTCCCACTCCCGCTCGTCTCTCTCTTCCATATAACATGTAGCTACGAATTGTAATTATCAAACTATAGCTATAAAGAATAATTAGGCTATTTTAGAGTGGCTATATGTGAAAGTTCCCATAAATAAAACTTTTATGGTTCTATTTTTGGCCCAATAATATGAAGATAGCCCAACCTACCAGTCCAGGGAGTAAAATTTGGGATCTTTTCCCTCCTTGGTCCTAACCTGTCCAAAAAGTACTCCATTCGTTTAAATTTGTTTGTTTTACTGCTCTTTTTAATCTAACTAAACAGGATGTTGTTATCCTTTTTTGACTGACTTTTAAATTTTAACTTTTAAGATCATAAGTTTAAAAGGATATTTCGGTGCATTGTACATATCTTGAGTTTAACTACCATGAGATTCAAAGGACGTTCTTTACTTTCTTAAATTTCTTGTCAAGTAAAATCAGACAAATAAATTGAAACATAAAATGTAATATTTTATTTTATTTTATTTTTAAGGAACTTGTGTACTCGATATTTACATCGAACCATTACGGTTAAACTGATGTGGACAGTGGAAGCTGTATGTGTTTATCTTACTTTCACCACAGGCCCACTAGTTTGTGTGGAAAGTCATGTATTATTCACCCTTAGCTTTATCCTCTTTTTTTTCCTTTGTGGAACAAAGAACATCATGTGTCGACTGTAACGTTTCAAAAAAAGTAAAAGAAATGGTTCCATGTCGGAAAGAATCTACCATCTTGATCTTGACAAGCAGATTCATAAAAATGTTTTTTTTTCTCGAATTATATATCTACTAGTTTAAATTCCGACTATTCTGTTCAATCATAAGATATGATAAGAGTAAGATTTGTATACAAATCGAGGGATATTTAATGAATGATGGTGATTGCTCTACGTGTGAGGTATAATTCATACTGATACTGGGCGCCATTTGCATTCAAGTAATGCAATCATCATATTCAGAAAGACACTATAGTTTTTTCTTTCTTTAATGTCAGCATTTTCAAACACAGAATAGAGGCAAAAAGCAAAATATTATTTGCAACTAAGATAAGGTCTAGCACAAAGCGTGCCCCCATAACAATAATCACTCATCATTCCATGTTTACACAAACAACCCTACTGCAAAAATTATATATTTGCCCATACTTTTCATAGCAACACTAATCATCACTGTCCAGAATAACCATATTGAATTGAGTTTCAAACCTCGGGGGTCGTACCCAAAGCAGCCAAGTGGTTTGGCCTTTTAGGTCGAGCTCTTTGTACTGAACTTGCCTAGTGTGGATTGCATACGCGCGGGGCAGTTGTAGGGTGGGGATGGAGGGAGGGGGGGGGGGGTTAAGGACATACACAAACATCTTTTGTCAGCAAGTTTAAATGGAGTGAAACTATTCAACTACCTTCATTCATATAATAGAAGTAAAGAGATTACAGTTGCAAATGAAAAGGCCTACATCATTTACCAGAAATGCAGATTGATAGAGATGATTCCACAAAGGGAATCTTAATTGAAACAAGAAGATATCCTGTGAATATATTTACAGATTGAGATAAGACTTCTATAAAACCTCAAAATTCCTCAATCATCTGACATCTAGCTTACTATTTTACCTGGTTCTGTCAGCCTATTTATACCAACAAGACCTAACATATTAAGAAATTAGAGACAGATCCTAATAATTCATCTTCAATACAATGTTATTGACATTGCCGCCATCTCGTGATTTATCCAAAGCAGCAACCTTAGCTCGGTAAGCTGCAGCAGCAGCGGCAGACACAGTAGTCTTTACCCTCTCTCCTTGAGAAAGCTCACACGCTTCACCAATTGAACTGAATCTTAGCTCAGCGGGAGGAATGAAACACTCTTCAGATAAGCCTGGAACATTGAATGCCACTTCCTCAATAGTCCATGCTTCTTCCATCCTGGTCTTCGTGTGACTCATGGCTGTTTCACCAAATCGGAAAAGGGTTACAACTGATCGTCCGGAGTGAGCAATCATGATCCCCTCAACAGGTCTGTAATCATCAAGGAATGAATTGATTGTCGTTTCCCAATAAACAGCATCACCCCCATTTGTTTGGATTCGGGTCAAATGTGAGTCCTCCAGGTGCACAAGAAGCCCTGTTTTTTGGCTAAAATAGCCAAACAAGACATGCCTAATGATCTCGGCTGGTCCTTCACTCCTGGCTTTCAATGTGTGTGGATCAGCACAAAGTTTGAGAATGAAGCAATCCTCACCGTTGATCTTCTTTTCTCCAGTACATTTTGCACTAGCAAACATGTTTGCAGTTGTTCTAGGATCAAGACCCTACAAGTAAGTCAAGGACATGGGTCATTTTTTGAAATTGAGGACCACAAAAGAAAGTAAGCAAGCTGTATCCAAAAATGTACCTGAAGTGCTCGCCTCAATGGCCTAACTGGTCCCTTTGCAGCATGTGCACCGAGCCAAGGGGTATGTCTCCAAACAAGTTTACCATTGCAACCAGCATGAACCTTACTGCTACCAAGCGCGAGCTCCACATACCACATGTCAGGGTTCATTTGCCAAAGCACAAATCCCCCAGACTCAGCTGTCTTGGAAGAATTCCTGTTCTTTATTACCTTTGTAGCAGTCTCGATATCTGATGCCATCATCCTCACCTTTCCCATTGCATAAGCATTATACATAGTGTTTTGAAGTTTCTGTCCTCCAGAGGCTGCAGTATACTGCTGCAATATATACTGAGCTGACGAAGTCTCCTGCAAATTCATAGTAAAACACAGTCAATCAATTACGCCTAAATCCAAAATAAGCTCATAGTGAAAAAGAATTATTCAATTCGTAAAGAGATGAGAACTAACGACAACACAGAAAACACAAACAAGGACCACCACCACAACACCATGTCCAATCATCCTTACATTGCCTTAAATGAAGACTTTGATAGTCCACCAACTAAAATACCAGTAAAGGGCTACATCCAGATAGCTAATTCCAGCCCACAAAAACACAAAAATGATAAATTCAAGATCCCCAAATGGAGCCCATTCTTGATTTTGGACCTCAATGTGTATGTAGCAAGATTTATATAATAATCTTCAATCCTCCTTCCTTCTCTATCTAAAAGAATTTATGCTCACATATAGACTCTGTCAAAAAACATGGCACAACCAAAATCCCCATCATGCATTCAAACAGAAGCCAAGAGAAGATCCAAAATTAGTAAACAGGGCAAAACGACAGGAAAGTATAAACCAAAAGTCTCAATTTCACGCAGTTATTAACTCAATGAAGTCCAAAAAATATACTTAATATAGCAAAAAACTGAAAGAAACAATTTTGTGGGAATCAAACAAAATTACAACCTACACTGACAACCCACCTTTGTCACATCTCACACACAACCAATATTTGCTCGAACTCTTCAAAAATATCAATGGGTGCGTGTCCGGTTCTCCAAAAGTAATATAATTTTAGAGAATCCGACACTGGTCCGCCCAACTTAGCACACAACAAATAAAAACAGAAAAAAAAAGTAATCTTTAAATCCAAAAATTTGTTACTAAAACTTACAATGGGAGTATCTTTGATGCTAAGATGAGGCAAAGGATCATTGTTGCTAACATGCACCGGTGCAAGCGGCGCACCCAAGACACCAAGCAGCAACCTCAGATCCGACCTCTGTAAACCCGACCCGGAAGTCGAAACAGAAGGTGCCCGACATAGCTGACCCTTCATCCACCACCTATCAGACTTTGAATCCCCAACTTCCGACCCGTTCGGATCCGGACCTTCCATCAACGGCGACAATGTCTCCACACAGGGCCTTAAACTCCCCGATCTTGAAATATAAACTTCCGGTTGCGGCGCTTGATTCCCCTTCCTTCTCCGAAGCAAACCCGACCCGGACGGAGATGGGCTTCTTCCTCTTGACTTAGCCGGTGATAATCCTCTTACTACTTCATCTTTTAGAGCTGAGAAAAACCCTTGTTTCTTCTCCATTTTTGGTGAACCCCAAGTTGAGAAATGAGCAGAAAAGACCCAAATCAAGAGTCTCAACTCTCAACTCTCAAGTGTGAAATGGTTGCAGAAAATGCAGAGAAGGTGTTTGCTAGTTGGTCTCACTGAAAAAGGCAAAACTAAATGCAGGCAGAAGCAGAAGAAGGATAGAAAGGGAGTAGTAAGGGTGGGGGGGTGGGGGGGGGTAAAGGGCATGCCGTTATGAAGAAGCAAAACATTTCCATGCTTTTGCGTTTATATAATATGTAAATCCTAATCTACTCATCATTCCCTAGATTTATTATGCTAATAACTTTTTTTATGACAAATATACCCTTATGATCTTATCTTTTTTAAAAAAAGAAATTTTTTTATTACTATTAATTTCTTTTCTAAAAGAATAATACTCACCTAATAAAGTAGAAAGGAAAATTTGACTAAAGAAAATAATAACTCGATATACAAAACGTCCCGTATTAATAGGGTCAAAAAAGAAATTACACCTCAAGAAATTGATTTAACATATAATTGATTGATTTATGTAATTATTGAATAAGGAAAAAATGTCGTACAAATGGACGTTCGTACTTTGATTATTTTATTGATGTTATTAAATTGATGAGTTAGGACATGTATTTTATTCTTTTACCATCTATTATAAGACCATTTGCCTCGTTTTCTTTTTTTACTTAGCTTTGATGCACTTGAGTCGAGGATCTCCATAAAATAATGATAAGATCTGTATATATTTTATTCTTTTCAGACCCCCACTTAATTTGATGATTTCAGTATGTAAATATTGTTGTGGTTGTATGACCAAACTCAACAAACAAGAGAATTGACCTTGTAGCATTAGATAAAGTTATTTTTAATTTTATGTAATTTTATACATAAAAAATATCTAAAAACTGACTATTCAATGTATAAGTGATCATACGAGATCAGTTTCATCGGTTACATGTAGGGAAATGTGAGGGGTAAAAGTGTCATTTAGAGTAAGAAAGGTACATTGGGTGGGGTGAAATGTCAAGAAGCAAGGTAGGTGTATGGTACAAATAGAGGTATGAAAGGAGAAGAAGAATTACATTAGGCTCCAAAGATGAAATGAGTGAAAATTACAAGGTTGTTATTTTAGGCGCCTTCTTTTTTTTGTCCTTTTTTCAACTTAAGCTTTTATTGGTTGGTGGCTTTGCAAAATATACTGTTTTTCTCACTTTTCCTTTTTTTTTTTATTTTCCCCTGTTTGCTTTTTCCCCTTTTTGTTTTCTAGATTATAATAATTAAGTAATATACGATCTGAGAAAATAGTTAATTGTAAATCCATATTACTGATTGCTCTTTGAAATGGTTTAATGAACCCTACAAAAATGATGCTATAATGATTTTATTTCTTATTTTGATCACCTAAATTAGGTTTGGGAATTTGAGATTTAAAATTATATATTTAGTAAAGGAAAAATAAGTCAAAGTTATTGGGTTTTTAATGATTTTCTTAAAATAAATACATAATTTAAATTAAATCTATTATTTTGTTGTTTTAATATGTTTATCTTACTTTCCTTTTTAATTCATTTAAAAAAAAAGAATATCAGTTCTTTTCTATTTTTGATAATTCTTTAATTTTAATTTATATCTATCATGTTTAAGATTACCACATTAAATGATATCTTGGTATATTCTCTCTATCTTTAGTTCAAGACGATACAAATCCAAAAAGAAATTACGTTCTTAGACCTTATTACAAGTCAAAACTATACAAATAAATATTATTATAACGAACTACAACTTCATCTTCAAAACTTTCACATAAAGTGAAAAAATATTTCATTTGTATGGTCAAACGTCTACTAAATGTTATTATAATCAACATAAAGGGTGTGTTTAAAATGGAGGAAACATTTGATGAAAAATATTTTTCAATTTTTTTAATGTTTAGTTGGTCTAAAATTTAAAAATATTTTTTCTCAAAAAATTTCTTTAAAAATAAAAAAAATATCCTAAAAGATGAAGAGAAAACAAGTTACAAAAGTGATATTCTTAATTATATTCCCCCCATCCTATAATATACTTCATCTTCAATCTCACCCTCACACTCAACTTCCACGATATATGAAGTATTTTCTAAAATAATTTTTTTTTTAACTTACGTACCAAACACAAAATTAAGTTAAATTTTTTCACATTAACACAACCCAACCCAAAAATATATACTAATTCTCATACTCATCGTTCATGATATTTATCTAACTTACGTACCGAACAAAATAAAAAAGTTAAATAAAAAATTTCTCACAACATCACAACCCAAAAATATATTCTACCAATTAAAACATAGGCATGTGGGAAATGAATTTGAAGAGTAAAGGAAGATTGAAGTGGAGCAGCCGATGAGTTATAATCCTAACCCTAACTGATAGTGAAACGCCTTTTTCTATCTTTGTTTCTTTATGACATTTATTTTTCTTTTATTTATTCTTATGACCCCACCCTCCAAATACTGATTTTTGTATTTTGTTTTCGACTAAATTTATATTTACGTCAAAAAATTTCACATTAAAAATAAATATTGTTCAACAAAAGCGAGATTAAGTACTTACCGCTTCACAGTTTCAATTTCTATGTATATTTATATTTGTACTATAAAAAGTTAATGACTTGACCACTTGATTGTTAAAATATACAGTAAATAGGGATAATTGAAGAGTAGCTTCAAGTCTTATTCCGTTTTGCTAACGCATAAGTAGATAAATTGATGTAAAAGCTAAAATGATGCTGACAAATATCCAAACATAATCTTTTACGTATATTTGTAGGGGGGAAAAAGAGAACTTAGAAGCTAAGTACTCTATTTTCATGAATGGTGTCCTTAATCTTCTAAGAAACATTTAATTATGTTGACCAAAGGTTACAATTTTGTACAAAGGCTGCTTAGCTATAGTTTTGATAATTAATTTGGTGAAATTCGATAATATTGACTCAGACCTTGAGATATTCAGAAGGATTGCCTAGACAAGATCATCCTTAAAAAAAGTGTGTAATTACTCATTGATCGAACGCTCTTACGCTAAAAATAAATTAGACTAAGCAATTTGTCGAAAGTGTGTGATATAATAATAAATCGGTAGAAGAGAATTCTTCCTTAGAGAAAAGCCTCCGAGCGATAGTGGTAGAGTCGAAGAGGAAATGAGAAAGCCAACACAAATATTGGTAAGATCTAAAGGTTTCTCTGCAAGGTTCGTCCACAAAGGGTGAGTCAGAGCCTAAGATCAGGTCGAAAGACGTAGTCGATGTATAACATGTGAATATCCCTGTACTACCAATTATTGATCCCGAAGGACAAAAATGTCTGAATCAACCGAAAGATGATTATCGGTTCAAGAACTGAGATATTCCTGCTTTTTCAGCGTATATCAGAACGCTTATCTAAAGTACGCATTAATTAAATAGCATTTATAAAAAATTAAAATCTCTAAACTCAAAATTCTAACTTGGTCTCTAACTTTTGTAACTATTGTTATTCTTGGCTTCTAATACAACAAAAAAAAAAGAGGGACCCCCTATGCCCACGTAGCAACTATCTTATTTGTTTCCCATTTGGATGGCTAATTGACTATAGATAAGATATGTAACAACTTGATATACACTAGTAGTATATATTTATTTATTTTTTGACAAATTTGCCATAGGAATCAAAGTGGTTAGATATTTCTATTCAAAAAATTTTTGCGCCCATCGCGCCGGGTTGGCACCCTTTTGGACCTTATAGGATACTATACTATAAAAATATAATAACATTTAATACAGTTCATTTTTTTTCCCCCTCTTTTCATAAAGTTCATTTTCTTCTTCTTAATAGTTTCAATTAACAAATGAAAAAATTAATGAGAATTTATGTCCTAGGAAGCTTATCTAATGAGCCTACAATTATTAAAAATAATTGAATTAGGTTGACTTGGCTAACCATGTGACGTTGATGAATGATGACTATGCAAAATGAGTATTAGGCTGAAATCAATGCATGCTTTCAAACAATTGGATGGACAATGACAATCACGCATGTAACTCATTATTACTCGCTGGATCAAGCTAAAATTTAAAATTTATGAATCTTGAATTTTAGTTTATTTTAAAATAATTAAGGTTTAAATTAATTCTTAAAATCAATCCAATTCACACTACAAAAATAGTGTGTATTATATGAGAATTGTTCTGAGAATTAGTATGAAAATTTACAAAAAACTTATTTTCCTGCATATTTTTAGAAAAATTTCCATGTAATACACAATTTTCTTATAGTGTCATCTTGATTGTGGTAAGATACATTCTACCATAGTACCGCTATCCGAAATTAGAGATTGGTTTACATTTTTTCAGTTCTTTGTGTTAAAAGCATCGACCTAACGACCTTCGTATGTCGATTTTATATGAAAAAAAAAAACTTTTAAAAATGAACTTCGTTAAGTTGATTTTTGGTTATTTTTTTTTTTAGAGACTCTAGCTCCGCCACTATAAGCGTGTCACGTTAATTAACAACCTACGTCTCAAAAAAAAAAAAGAAGTTAAAATGACAACTTTTTATAAGAACAAAACAAAAGAATTTTGGTTCACACATTATGTGTTGCATAGGTAAAGACTTTTAACGTGGGAAAAAAAAAATGATGTGGGTGTCATGAGAAATCATTAACATGATAGTTTTGTTTGTGATTAAAGTTAAGACTTTTTTTTTTTTAGTGCACACCAACTGTTTGTCAATTTTGCCTGTTTAAATTTTTAATCCATTAAACCATCATTTTTGAATTATATACCTGTTTAATTCACTTATTTAGCCTACTTAATTTCGAAAAATACTTATTTATATATGGTGTCGCCAATCAGATATATTGAAAAATTACATTATATATAAGATTAATTGGACACCCTGTGTCGGAATTTTTTTCGCATATATACAAGTAAAATCATATACGAAATGATTGAATAATCTACTTTGAACATATTTAACATAACAAGTTATTATTTCTGAATCTCGTTTAAGAAATTTTTGACTCCGCCACTATCTTCATATATATATATATATATATATATATATATATATTTGGGAAAAGGGTCTGATATACCCCTCAACTTTGTCATTTAGAGCTGATATACCCCTCGTTATGAAAGTGGCTCATATATACCCTTACCGTTATACAAACGGCTCATATATACCCCTGCTGTTACAAAATGAGCTCACATATACCCTTCATTTAACGGAAGTGAAAAAATTAGTTTTAAATTTATATTTTTTACTTTTAATTTTTTTTAAAAAATTATTTAGGGGTATATATGATTCTTTTATCAAAGTTTAAGGTAGATTTCAATTTTTTTCATACATAAATTATTTTTTGACTTCTTTTATTATAATTATTTGAGTTTCTTATTCTTATATTTTTTTTTTCATTCCTTAGTGTAAAGAAAAAATATTTAAAACTATTTTTTATGTCTATATTGTAATTTAATTTTTGTATTCGAAGAAAAAAAATTGGTCATCTACATTAAGTTTTACAAGAATATTAGAGAAACTTTAATAAATTTGATCATTAAAATATAATTCTAAATTAGTCATTTAAATAAAAAAAGTCAAAAAAAAGTATGTTTGACGAGGATTAAATCTACTCATATGAGATTATATTTTTTAGAAAAAAATAATAAAAAATTAGATTAATATTATTATTTTTTCATTTTCCGTTAGAGGAAAAGGGTATATGTGAGCCATTTGTTTATAAGTAGGGGTATATATGAGTCACTTTCATAACAAGGGGTATATCAGCTCTAAATGACAAAGTTGAGGGGTATATCAGACCCTTTTCCCTATATATTTGATACTTT